>JAEQBH010009620.1:0-120298 GCA_016808115.1 Tetrastigma voinierianum | reverse complement strand
ATTTTTCATGTATATTTAAGGCTTAAAAGTTCAATTTAAAGCAAAAAATTATAGATCACCCAGATTTGTGTTTGCGGAATTTAGAGGAAGAAGCAAAAATCGGCAAAATCAACCAAGAAGCGACAATGTCGAAGACATTAGTGAAGAATGTCGCAACATTGGGTAAAAGGAGTCGTAACATCATCAAACATCATATCAAAAAACAGCAATGTTGTGACATCGCATAAATAATGTCGCGACATTAAATCAATGTTGCGACATCAAATGACCAGAGTCGCGACATCGAGATAGAGCATTAGAGCAATGTTGCGACATCAAATTCTAGAGGCCTGACATCAGAACTAGGCTGCAAGAGTGAGGACATTAATCCAATGTTGCGACATCAGCAGCGACATTAGAGCGATGTCGCGACATTGACATTCAGAGTCTTGACATTACATAGATAGGCAAAAAATTCAAAGTTGCAACAACAAAAGCAATGTCGACTTCCGCGAAACAATGTCTGACATCGGCCGTCGACATCGGCTGTGACTAGGGCAAAAATTTTGGGCTTTTCGAAGTTCATGCTTTTTGCCTCGTTTTCAAGGCCCAATGATTGGGGCCTATAAATAAAAGCTCCTAGGGTGGAGTGCGCAACCTTTCAGCAGCTTTCAGCTAGTTTTTGAGCTATTTGGAGGAGCTGAAGTCTCTTTTGAATATATAATTTTTTATTTTATTTTCTTTTCTTTTTATCATCTTTTCTATAATAACTTTTTTTCTTTCTTTTAGGATTAGAGTAGTCGATCCGGTAAATGGTGAGATCATTGTATACCGAGTTTCATTTTGTCACGAATTTAAGTGGAATTTGGAAAATTGTCTGAAATCCAATTTATTCAGTTTGATTAGAATTTCAATGAATTTGCTTGATCAACTAGTCATTGTCATTTGTGATTCAGTTATGGAAGGACTAGCTCCCTCTGGGAAAGGATTTGGTGTTTTGATGATTGTTTGTAATTAAATGATGTTTTAGATATGGCGGATTGATTTAATTGGTATTGTTCTTGAATGTGTTGATTACGGGTCTCCGGTGTTCTATACCGGGAAGGTTGTATTTGTGCTTCTAATTTCTAGGATCCTGACATGGGATGGATGACACGAGGCAAAACGATGATTTGAAATTTTATTACTATTCGAGCTAATGCACTTTAAGGATCACTTTGATAAATCACTGATGAAGTTCTAACCTCTGACTTTAAGGTTCCCTTCTCGGTGACAGCAAAAGTGTGTTCCCGAGGCATAAGGACCATTTACCGATTCATCAATTTAATGTTTAGAGGTCTCATCTCAAGTTGGCAGAATAATCTTGATCCCGTGTTAGCACATATTTTAATCAAGGAAAGAGAGGATTCTAATGAATTGCAGATTGAGGTACCAATTGTATTGGAGAAGGATTATGTTACCTTGTCTATGAGGGCAAGCAGTCTTCAGTCCTAAGAGATGGTTTTGAAGTACTAGTATAGGAAAAACAATCAAATCTTAAGGATCAAAATCACAAAAGTATCTATTTAGACCCATTAACCCAGTTTAGGAATATGGTAAG
Organism: Tetrastigma voinierianum; assembly: GCA_016808115.1. Taxonomy (NCBI): domain Eukaryota; kingdom Viridiplantae; phylum Streptophyta; class Magnoliopsida; order Vitales; family Vitaceae; genus Tetrastigma; species Tetrastigma voinierianum. The sequence goes on along the minus strand of JAEQBH010009620.1, from coordinate 118,719 downwards.
CTAAACAATGAAATGTGTAGTGTCATGAGGTATTCCAAGGATACACTACCCTGATCTTGGACAAATCCAAGATTCATGTTCCTCAAAGTAAATGTTCTTGAACCTACTACAAACCGATAATCATAACAATTTTTATTCAGTATCATTTTACACTGGTTGAATCCTCTTATTCATCTTGTTTAGACTTTCTTTAATTGGAGAACATTTTACAAAAGCGTTTTCATTACGCTTTTCTAGTTATTTTACCGTCATAGTCATGATGGTTCAAATAGTGATTTACTTGAGTTGTAAGGGTAGTTGATCTTTAGATTTTCTCATCAATCCCTATGGGAATGATATCTGGACTTATAATGCACTTTATTATTTATATGACCTGTTCATTTGTAGTGATTTAGACCAAAATGAGTTTTAATTCATAACATTATATACAACAGCAGAAAACAATCTTTACATATTGTTTGGTCTTAACAAGTTTTATTTGTTTGCTTAGGGAGTTGAAGTAGAATTTAAGATTAATATTCAACGAAAGAGAATTTCTAATTTTAACATTTTTTTATCTTTTTTAATCAAATTTTAGAAAAATACAAAAAGAGTTTTAATTGAAGAAGTAGATTCAATGCATGTCTTTCTTGTGCTAAACTTACTATAATCATGTCTATCTAGTAAACTTACTCACGATTTCGGTGTCTTTATAATCACAAGGATCTTTACATGCATAGAAGGACAGGAGATGATTTATTACCATTAGACACTGAGCTGGAGAAGACAATCAGAAATCTCAAGAAAGAAAGAGCAGCAGTAGAGGCATCAGTCATGAAAGAGCAAAGAAAGATTAATCAGAATGTTCTAGTTGATGCAGCTGATAGACCTCAGTAGAGACAGAGGACAATGGAAGATTTTTGTAGGCCAATCTCAGAGAAGAATATTAAGCTATGAGGCAGCCAGCTATAGAGGCCAACATTTTTGAATTGAAGCCTGCACTAATCACTATGGTCTAACAACACCAGTTCACTGGACACCCCAGTGAAGATCCCAATGAGCACCTTGGCAGATTCTTGAGGATGGCTAACACTATCAAGCTAAATGGAGTCAATCCAGATGTTATCAAGCTGCAGTTGTTCCTATTCTCACTAAGAGACATTGGAGCCAGCTGGTTTGAGTCCCTACTGTATAGATCAATGAGCAATTGGGAAGACCTGGTAGGCTTGTATTTGGCGATTCTTCCGCATGCTCCCAACCCGAAAGGATAGGGGAAATTATTGCCTTCAAACAGAAAGAAGACGAGTCTCTATATAATGTCTGGGAGAGATTCAAGTAGTTGCTAATGAGATGTCCTATGCATGGGATAGAGAAGATGACTCAAATGGACATCTTTTACCATGCTATGAATTACACATTGAAGGGAACTGTGAATGCAACCTCTAGAGGTGCATTTAGGAGGAAAAGTGTTGAGAGCTACTCGACTAATAGAAGGTAGCAAGAGTAACTACAGAGCTCTATCTGAGGCTTTAGGAAGCAGTGGTAGGTTGAGAGGTGGAGCAATTGAGCTGAACAAAATGTCAGCCATTAAAGCTAAGCTAGACACAATCATGAACATGATAAGCAACCAAGAAAGAAAAGGTTATTCCTATAATGAAGTGGGGACTGTGGAATGAGCTAAACAGAAATGTGTGGCTGATGAGGGACTTACTCATGAGGGTCCCTATCAAGTGATGGAAGTTTAGTACTTTAATGGTAATAGGAACTTCGACCTAGCCATTCTATGATGAACACAACACACACCAGCTTTGGTAATAAATTTTTTCCTATGGAGGTGGAATCTGTGGTGGTCAGACGTGCGGAAATTTTCAGCAGAGTATGCTCCAATTGGCTCAAGGACATCTTCATAGGCAATCGGGAGGCGAGAAAATCAAGGACAAGGAGATCTAATCCTTGAATTAGATCTTGACTTATATGTTTGAGAACAAGAGAATTTTGAATCCGCATGAGCAGAAGTTTCTTTGACTTGTAGGGTTCAGTGAACACAAGCGTGTTTCGAGGCCAACACAAATGCATCTTTGAAAATTATGGAGACTTTGGTAGGGCAGTTGGCCCTGGCTATGCAGAAGCAATTTAGGGACTCTTTCCTTAGTGACACAAAGAAGAAGAATCCCAAGAAGGATTATGTTAGCAGAGCTGAAAGTGGGAGAGGTGGAAAATGAAGGCGAGAAGAAGAATGAAGTTGAAACTAAAGAAGAACATCATAATGCAATGGACTTAGAGAAAAGCAAGGCAGAACAGGGTTAACAAATGAGAATGGCTATATGAAGATTAAGAGAGGGAAATGGATAAAGTAGAAGGTGCAGGAGTAGAGTCACATCAGCCTCCGGTCCATTCCCTCGAGGCCTTAACTGTCCAAGCTGGAAGTTAGTATGCAAGGTTCCTAAATATCTTCAAGAAGCTAGAGATCAACATCCCATTTGCTGAAGCATTGGCTCAGATGCCACACTATGCAAAATTTATGAAGGGCGTCATCAGCCAAAGGAAGTTGGATGAAGGAGGAGTGGTGAGCCGCGCAACCTACGGTGCTATCATTCGGAAGAACATGTCTCAGATGCAAGATCTAGGAGCTTCACAATGCCATGCACCATTAGAACCCGAGGTTTGATAAACCTTGTGTGATTACGGGTGTAAGCATCAATTTGATGCCTCGTCGTGGTGAAAGAAGTGAGTTTGGGGTTATCTCGCCCAGAATGCATCTTCGGATGCGGTGCGATCCGTGGCTAAACGGGGGAATTACGGAGGATGTGCTAGTCAAGGTGGGAAACTTTATTTTCAGTTGACTTTGTGTAATGACATGAAGGACTAACCGATTCCACTTCTACTGCGAGACCAATTCGTATCTTGGGCGATACCATTGATGTAAAGAAGGAGAGCTTACCGCGGTTGGCCTGAAGAGTCCACTTTAGTTTTAATCCAATGTTTGATAACATTATGTAGAGCAGTCTCAATGTATGCAAATTGACAGTATTAACTTTGTTTGTAAGAAGATGAATTATGATTTAATGAAAGAAAACTCCTTTGATGACTAAATCTCTTCTTCATTCTATATTGATGATTTTGAGAATAAGAACTTGTCTGAAATTGTTTGAGCCTGCATCTGAAGAAGTGCAGAAAGCCTCAACGGTGAAAGAAACGATTGGTGGAAGAAAAGAGCTCTGAAGGTCTAGTCTAAAAAGAATTACTAGAACATTTAAAGTATGTATTTTTGGAAGAAAATAAATCAAACACAATAATATGGCAATGGTTGGCGCAAAAAAAAAAAAAGTGGAAAGTGGTGGAAACTCTCAAAAAAAACTAAGGAGAATTTATTACATGGTTAGTTGAAGACCTGAAGGGGATCAACCCATCAATTTGTATGCATAAAATCCTCATGGAGGAGAATGCAAAGACTTAAGTTGAACATTAGAGAAGGCTGAACCCAGTTATGAAGGAGGTGGTGAAGAAGGAGGTTCTCAAATGGCTAAATGCAGGATTTATATATGCCATGTCAAACAACCCCTAGGTTAGTCTAGTACTTGTAGTTCCAAAGAAGGGTGGGATGACAGTGATAAGAAATGAGAAAAATGAGTTGATACATACCAGAACAGTGATTGGAGGTAATGCATAGACTACCAAAAAACTGTTTCAACTATGACCGAAATGATCACTTTCCTTTGCCATTCATTGATCGGGGTATTTAGACGGGCGGCGAGGTCATTACATTATTGTTTCGATGGTTATTCTGGTTACAACCAAATGCTTAGCACTACGAAAGATTAGAAAAGACTACATTCACATGTCCATATTGCACCTATACTTTTAAGAGAATATCTTTTGGTTGTGTAATGCACCAGCTACCTTTCAGAGATGTATGATGTCCATTTACTCTGATTTAGTAGAAGAGATAATGGAAATTTTTATGGATGACTTCTCTATGTAATAGATTGACTTTGAGGAAGTTTGTAGAAAATTTGGAAAATGTACTTTAGAGGTGTGAGAAAGAACTTGGCCTTAAAGCGGGAGAAGTGCCAAACATGGTGTGAAGGCATAGTGTTGGGGCATAAAATTTTGCGGCAGAGACTTAGAAGTAGATCAAGCTAAAATATCTATGATAAAAATACGATACCACTAACCACGGGTGAAATGAATCGGGGTTTCTAGGGCATGCAAGATTTTATAGAAGATTTCTCAAAAATTTCAAGGGCATTATGCAGACTGCTTGAGAAGGATGCCAAATTTGAATTTGATGAAGCATGCAGTTCTGCATTTGAGGAAATCAAATCCAGATTGGTCATAGCTCCCATCATGGCTACACCAGATTAGAACAGAGAATTTGAAATTATGTGTGATGCTAGTGACTATGCAATGGGGCTAATTTGGGGCAAAGAAAGAAAATTCTTGAGTTATATACTATACTAGCAAGACTTTTAATGAAGCACAAGATAACTACTCAACTACAGAAAAAGAGATGTTGACAATAGTTTTTTCTTATGAAAAGTTCAAGCCATACATATTGAGATCCATGTCATCATACACACTGATCATGCAATAATCAAATATCTCATGGCAAAGAAAGATGCAAAACTAAGACTGATAAGATGAGTGCTATTACTACAAGAATTTGACTTGGAGATCAAAGACAAAAAGGGTAGTGATAATGTGATAGCTGATCACTTATCTAGAATAGAGAAACCTACTGAAGAGGAATGAGAGATTGACATTGAAGAAAAATTCCCTTATAAGAAACTATTTCATATAGCCCGGTTCAAATTTTTCTGGTATCTTATTATATTGAACTACCTAACATGTTGTATTATGCCTACTAACAGAATTATCAACAGAAGGAAGTTGAGAACATATCGAATTTTATATTTTAGATGGCTTTGTTAAGACGAAACGTATGATGTGATGGAGTGTATGCCAAACTTACATTACTACTACCAAGAACTTTAGTCCGACAATGGTATCAAAAACTTGTTGGATTCATTTTCATATACATGAAAAGATGGATTTGCTATTTTATTTTTGTAAAATGACTCATTTAAGAATTTGTGTGTGTGGTCTTGATCACTGCAAGTTCTAAGTCGTACAAGTAATAAAGTGGATATTTAAAGTCGGTCTCGTTCCCACAAAGGAAGGATGACAAAATCAAAAAGACTAACTACTGACTACTCAAAGATCATTACTATTTGAACTCCTACGTATGATGATAAGGAATTTAAAATTGTAGTCCTAGACTGAAATCTTTAATATACAAAAAAAAAAAGTTTAATAAAATTGGGGTTGAGACAAAACTGGACATGGATCAATTAGTAATAATCAATTTCTACATCATTTCCATTCATATTTCAACCATAAATTGGAAAACTAAGTTTGTTAAAGATGCAAGGTAGTATAGTTTGGATTTCTCCCTCAACCATACTTTTCAGCAATTAAAGGTTCATATTCAGTTATGAGACATGATTCTAATCAGTTACTTGTAATATGTAACCCTCTTTCTAAGATTTAAGTATTTTTCCTTTCCAGTACTTCATACTCATATCTTAGGACTAAAGAATTCTTGTCCCCACAGATAGGATATTGCAAGCCTTCTCCAATTTTATTGACACCTCATCCTACACTTCTGATGAAAATTTCCATCTCCTTAATTAGATCTTTGCTAACACGTGATCATAATCAATTCAGCGAAAAAGAAAAGACCTCCCGAGTGATTAAGCGATACTTCATTCACTTGTCCCTCAAATTATAAGTAAGTTGGTGATCTATTTGATAACCCTTCAAAAGTTCATTAGTTCCATAGTATTAGTCTACATACCCACAAGGAGCGCTCTACACTCGGGATTCTCCATCTCTGTGTCCTTTCAGAGGGCCTCCTGAAATCGAGTGAGATACGATTGCTGCATTGGAGACACACGGTACTAGTATTGAGGAAACAGTAAATTTATAAACAATACCCGATCAAATAAATTCGAGGAATTCTATTAAAGCTTTCTTCCTTATGCGAGAAAAATGACTATCATCAATGACCCATTTCGGTGAGCTCATTTCATGGTTCACTCATATCGGTATGACTATCTAATTAGGAAAATTCCTTTGAAATCATAAATGAGCGAAATAAATGAACTCAGTAAAATTTCCATCATCCATTTAAATCAAGCATTATTAAAAGTATGACTTTATAAAAATGCCAGCATTTGCACTTTAGTACAATACCAATCCATAAAATTAAAGGATAACTAACAAAATAAGCTATACTAAAACTAAATCTACTAAAATGGAAAATAAAAATAAAAATAAAAACATACAAGATTCTTCAACCAACCAAACGTCCTGGAGTTACGGAAGCTGTGCACATTGCCCTAAAAGCGTCCATTTATAGGATTTCCAATGTTGGGATTCAATTCATTAATTGTGTTGTGGATTTCCAAAATTCTTGCCCAAATTGGTATCTGTGTCGCGACATAGAAAGGTTTGTCATGATAGAGCTTTCAGTTTTTGTCGCTGCCTCTGTCGTAGCTTCTTGTTTTCTGTCGCGACCTGTTATCTGGGCTTGCTCTTGGATTGTGTTGTGACATACTTTGATAATGTCGTGACATGGATTTTATTTAGTAGTCTTGTTCTTGTCACAACAGGGATGCCTTATGTCGCGACACTAAACCTATTTGCATCCAGCTTCTCATGTCCTTCTGCTTCTAGAGTTTGTCGCGACATAATTTTCCTTGTCGCGACAAAAATTTACCTTTTTAGCCTGTCAACTCTATCGTGACAGAATTTCTTTGAGTCCTTAGCAATTTCTGTCGCGACAGGAAACTCCTTGGTCACGACAGACTTTTCTTCTCTAATTCTTGTCACTTCTGGCCCGGGTTGTTTAATCGCGACATAAATCATTGTTCGCGACACATATTTTCTTCTGCGATCTTAGTTCTTCTTGATTTCTATCATTGACATAATTCAACATTCGGTAGCTTTGATTGTGAGACATAAATTTTTTTTTTTTTGTAGTGACGGTGCGCAGCTAATTATTCACTATGTCGCGACATGAATTTCTTTGTTGCCACTCCTCTTATTTTCTCTTCATCTCCTAGTCTCGACAGAGAATCCACCTCTTTCATGTTTTGGTTCTTGCGATAGAAATAATCTTTGTCGCGACAGAGATTTTGTTGCTCTTGGTTGTGAATTCCGAATGTTATGTCGCGACAGGATTTTCTTTGTTGCGACAACAATTCTTCCTTGAGTTAGGTTGATGCTAAAAACTTTGTCGCAACATAAAAACACTTGTCTCAGTTGACTTGTGTTGTAATCTGAGCAATTTCTATCACGACAGGATTGTCTTTTGTCTCGACAGAGTTTATCACATTAGTCTTGGCACATGTCGCGGCGAAATTATATTGTCGCCAACCTGGCTTTTCTCTGCTGTCGTTGTCCGCGGCGGAGTCAAAGGATTGTCGCGAAAGTTTTCTTCACAATCTTCTTCAATAATGTCGCGACAGAAAAACTCTTTGTCGCGATAAAATTTCTCTTTCAGCCATTGAGTTTTGTCTGAGCTTTGTTGCGACATTTAGTTGTTGGTTGCGACATAGTTTCTTTGGCCTGCTTGAATTTTGTGTCATGACATACAAAATTATGTCGCGACACAAACTGCTACATTTTCCACTTTTTTTTACTTCTTTTCTGCTTGTTTTCTCTCTTTTTTCAAATAACACCTACAAAACATAAAGTTGGTGAATATTCCATAATTTGGCATACAAAAAGATCTAAAATTGTTAAAAACATGCCAAAAAATGGATTAAAAATAAATGAGTTTAAGACTCATCAAATTCCCCCAAACTTAAATTTTTGCTTGTCCCTAAACAAAGAAAATTACTTTGTTTTCCTCGGAAACAATTCAGCCTTTTATTTTTAAGGACATTTTTCTATTTAAGCTTAATTGGGTAGGAAACATATTTCAGTTGTAAAATTACTTCTAAACATGTTTCCAATCTAGAATCGGGAAGATTTTACATTAAGTTCACCGAACTTGACAAATATCTCATATGGTGTAACAATTTAATTATTCAATCCTGATTTGAGTGTGTGCTGGTCTTTACTTTTTTTCTTTGGTAGATCGATTAATCTTACGCGGGATAATACTCGGTTGGCATACTCTCATTTTTAAGTCTCATATGCTTGTTTATCATATTAATCTCCTTGTGTGAGCAAAACACCACCTTCCAGAATCAATAGATCTTCAGGCTTGTAATGTGGTTTGGGTGACTAGGTAGATAATTAGACATTTTGAAGCAATTTACCCATACTTCATTGACAACTTACACTCTTCTTGATACTCCTTGATTTCTCTTATTTTAAGTTTCTAACCTTCCTATCATGTTTGTGCATCTTTCTGCATATTCTACATTATGGTGCCTTTTTCTCTTTTCATTGTCCTCACACAGAAGATAACTTCTCTTCCTTATTTTAGAAGCTTTTTTTTCACTTTTCATCTCTCACCAAGTTTTATGGAATGGTGCAATGTTAGTCTTTTTAAACTTTCTACCACCCTTAACGAACTTTGGGTTAGTAACTCCCATACCAAATGGCATTAGAATTTTAGGTGTTGAGCGACCCCAGAACTTAATGGTTTGAGGGAGGAAGGCTACAAGACCAAACTCATTCCTCCTTGATGTTTTACTTTTTCACAACTTCTTTCACAATCCTCTTCATCTTTTCTTATTTCTTTGCATTGTCTTTCTCAACCCTTTTCATCCTTTTCTACAACTTGAAATAATATTCCCCCAAACTTGTCCTTTTCTGTCCTTGATGTACTTTGTCTAATAATCTAGGCAAATACTTTGTCTGTACTATGGGATTATGTTTAGGGAAGAAAATTGGCTTCTCATTTGCTGGTTGATGATGAGATTGGTTGTAGGCTCAAATAAGGAACTAGTGTATATGCTTATGCATATATAAAAGGGCAAGCTTTTGGCTCAAACTTCCCAGATGCGCTGCGTCATTTCACATTAGTGGTATTGCCTAGGATTTCGCCTTGACTAATATTTAGCAAGTTCTAGGACATTAGAGAGCTTCTTGTGATGGATCTCAGGTGTTTCCCTAATCTTGGTACAATTTCTTTAGAGTTTTTGTTGACCATGTGTATAGTTTATCAAGATTTTTATAACTTAATTGTTTACCTGAAACAAAATTATATAAGGTCTTATCTAATTCCTCGATTTATTAAAGTCTTCCTTAATCTTGAAGTTCAACACATTTATTCATAACCTGGCTTTCCATTTCCATTCATTTCATCCTACCCCAATGCATCTATCAGATTTTGTTTAGTTTTGAGATTTGTTGTTGTGTTACTTTAAGCTAATTCTTAGGATTCATTTTAATCATGCTTTCGGCTCAAAATAATCAACACAACCACAATTTCATTCTTTCATCAATTTCATTCAACCAAACATCTTTGCGACAATTTAACAATTAGATCGAGACCATTTGTTTCTCATTATTTAATAGCTATTATCACAAGTCAAAGAATTTAACTATTAAACATGAAGGAAGGAAAATGTGGAAAACAAAAGACAAGCGAGAAAAATCAAATAAGAGTGAACATAAATCTTGCAAGAATTTTCTATTTTATTGAATTTGTCAAGGATTTGGTATTGATTACATAGAGGAAAAAGATATATGGAAGAAGCGGGACAATTTTCATTTTTATTCATGGCGTTCCATTCTTAAGTATTCTTCCAGCCTCTACTAGAGTTCGTTCTTTCTTGTTTTGCTGGGGTTTTATTTTGGGCTGGTGCTTTACATATTTTAGAGTCCTTCATCATCACGGATTTGGGTTTAAGAATGGTAGTATTAGTTTGTTTCACTTGGAGGGACTACAGTGTATGGCACACGATCTGAGATCCTGATTTGTGGTAATGGCACTTTCTTTTTGTTTGAGACTGTCTTCATAGCCCAGTCTAAAATTTTTGCATTGCTCTCTATCAGTTCTCCCTGCCTTTTAGCCAATGACTCAAGGAGTGTTCTACTGTTGACTTCCTCATAGGTCATTAGGCGAAAGCTTTGCTTGCAGTGTGCCATACTATTCAACCAGTACTGGTCCCTTTTTTCAAATTCAGCTCTCCATTCTTCATCTCTTTTCTTTAAAGCATTCTTCAATTCTGGTCCCTTCTTTTAAGCTCTGCCTCCATGTACTCATCCCTGAGTTGCAGTTGGAGCTTCAACTGACTGTCCCTTTCTTTCATCTCATGTTACATGGATTTTAGCATCTCCTTCGAGTTCTGGCCCATTGGTGCCCTAAACTTCCAACTTGTTCTGACGGTTGTCTCAAATTTGGGGGTGCATTCGAATGGGCTTGGGCTTACTAAAGCTCTTGTTGCCTTTAATTTGGACTCTCCCATTGTCTTTGGCTCAGGCGGAGCCTTTCATGCTCCCTTTCTTCTCCACCTCTATTTTTTTCCCTTTTCCTCTGTTTTTAGGACCTTTAGTCACTCCTGATGGGTCGGGAGAATGCTTTGGGGTATGTTTCTTCTTGTCCCATTCTTCCTCAACTCCCAAAGAAGGCATAGAGTGGTTATAGTGAATTTGGGTGTGGAATCAATCCTATGTAATTGCTTCTGAGTAACTCAAGATGGAATTTTCAATGATTTTCCCCACATTTATCTTGTACCCTTTTAGCAATGCATAGAGGAGGATTGCTTCGTCCCTTCTCACTGTGCTGAGGTGCTTTGATGGCAAAAGGACAGAGCTGATGAAATAGAACCATACCTTAGCCTCTTTAGTTAAATCTCCTCTAGTAATGGATTTGTAAAGGGTTTTCTTTATTCCCTTGCATTTTCCATTCTCGACTATAAGCAGGTCTACCATCTTTTGGTATTCTGGCTCTTTCAATAGTTTCTTGAAATTTGAACCATCTTTCTGCACCTTCAGATTAAACAATGTATTTATCTTCTCTTTGGTGAAGTCTATCCATTATCCTCTAACGTACACTTTATTTCCTTCTTTTTCCACCATATTAGCAAAAAATTCTTTCACCAAAGCAGCGCACCCAGGTTCCTTGTGCTCGCCCAGTGCTTGCCATTCTCTCTTCTCAAGCATTTCAATGAAAGGGGAGATAAGCTTTTTGAAACCTCTTTCGTAATGAAACCTTTGTCCTTTAGACTTTTCTCCATTAGCTCCAAGCTTTGCTTTGCTTTGATATAAAGTTTCTTACTTTTAGCTCCTACCTTTCTGTTTCAGTTTCTTCAGCTCTCCTCTTCCTTTTTTCTTGATTCTTCCTCTATCGGCCCAAGTTCTCCTCTATCTTCAGCTCTTTCTTCAACTTGCATTTCCCTTGATTGAGTTTCTTGAACAGTCCCTTCCTCTACTTCTGTGTATGCTTCCATCATCTCATTGAGATTCGGAATGAGATGCGACGACTTAGACATGGTCAAGTTAGGGTTTTGGAGCTCTAGGGTTTTTAGAAGGCAAGATGAGAGAGATTTGAGTATGGAAGCTGAAAGGTTGATGGTTTATGAGAAAGGTGGCCCCTTAGGTTTTTCAAAAATTTCTATTTATAAGCTAATTGTTTGTTGTTTCTTCATTAAATGTCGCGACAACAACTACAGGAGTTCGTTCCATTTCTATCTGATGTCTACTTAGAGTTTTGCAATCATTTGGAAACTGGGCCAGTTAAATGTCGCGACATTGAGATAAATGTTGCGACAGTATTTTAGTACATCTTTTGAATCTATGTCACGACAATGAAAATATTGTCCACGACATAAACTTGCCTTTCAAATTAGTCGAAATCAATTATGTAGCGACCGCAGAGAAAGTATGTTGCGACATTTTAATAAAATTCACAGACTTGCATCTTTCCTAGTTTTTCACTCAAGACACATTCAAAGCAAGGTGCATTCACTCATACCCAACTGAACATACTTGTGCAAACTCATTTAATCATCAAAGAATCTCAATTCAAGCATGAACAACAACATTTCATTTCTTTATTCAATATAATTTGCAAGGATGATGTTCAAACTAAAAATAAAAATAAAATAATTTTTTTTGAAAACAACAAAGCTATCATTCATTTTCTGCATTTAAACTAAACTCGCATTCCCTCGAACCTTGATTATGCATTCATTAAGAACAAATTGAGGAAATAATCTCCCCCCTTGTAGCTATTTTCTGCAAATTTCTTTTTGAGACAGTGTGCTTCTTACTAAAATTCATTTTTAATATAGCTTCATTGTCCTGAAAAATCAGCAACAACTAAAAATAAAACTTCCAACATAATTAATACTAAATAAAACACAAAATTTAACCACATTAATCTAACTATTAAAAATTAAAATCCTGCTTGGGTTGCCTCCCAAGAAGCTGCTCAGTTTACTGTCTTTAGCTAGACATTGCTGATAAATTCTTCATTTTCAGCATCTCTTTGTATGCTCCTCTAGTCACATTTCTTCTCAATTCTTCCCGATATGCAATTTCATTCTATCTTCTTGTTTCTTTCGCGATTCATTATTTCGTAGGAGTAGATGTGAAATCTTTTGGATTGTATCTACATTACTCTTGGGAATGCATTCCTTGATTGGTTTTTGTAAGAAGGAAGGGCTATTTGCCTACTTGAGTTTCCAAGTTCCTTAATGAAGCATTAGTATTTATTAAAACACAATTGTGTTTGCCCAAAATTTTCAAGTTCATAAATCTTTTCTCATGCATATTAGGAATTCTTTTGTTTCGACATGGAATCATTATCGATCTTCAAATGATTGAGCCCTTTTCTGACCCTGATATTCTCCTCTATTGTCCTTCTAGCTGCTGCTATTCTTGGAACTTGGGTTGAGCATAAGCCTAATGGTAATTACATCCCGGGTCTGGGGCCTTGTGTGCTCCTGCCATATGAAAAGCTTTCATGGTTCCTTAGTGTTGGTGTATAGTGTGTTGGAAAGTTAGGGTTAGGCTTAAAGTGATAAATTCTTTGCTCATTTATATACTTGGTAGGCTTCTTCTTCAACTAGTCCCTGAACACTGCTTCTAATTCCTTCTTTTACTACTCCCACTTCATGTGTAGTATGCATTCTCCTATCATTGCTTCCCAGTTTGTTCATCACTGCATCCAGCTTTGCTTCTATGGCAGTCATACGATTCAGCTCAATCAAACCACTTCCCCTCAGTCTGTTGCTGCTCCTTGAAGCTTCAAATGGAGCCTTGTAGTTGCATTTGGCAAGGTCTTCAATCAGTTGCCTTGCCTCCTCTGCACTTCTTCTCTTGAAAGCCCCAAGGATGCATCAATTATACCCTTGGAGGCATAATTCATGGCATGATAGAATATATCCATTTGAGTGGTCAGATCTATTCCATACATAGGACATCTTTTTAACAGTTTCTTAAATCTTTCCCATGCATTGAAGAGACTCTCCTCTTCCTCCTGCTTGGAGACAATTATTTCTTCTCTTCTCTTAGAAGTTAGAGTTGGAGGAAAAAATATGCTCATATAGGCCTCCACCAACTCTTCCCAGTTGTTCACTAATCCGACTAGCAATGAATCAAACCATGTTGCTGCCACATCTCTTAGTGAAAAGGGAAAGAGCTACAGCTTGATTACTTCTAGTCTCACCCCATTCAGTTTGACTTTGTTGTCCATCCTCATGAATCTTCCCATATGCTCATTGGGATCTTCAGAGGGATGACCAGTGAATTGGTGCTGTTGTTCCATGGTAATCAATGCTGGCTTCAACTCAAAATTGTTGGCTTCTATGGCAGGTTGTCTCACTGCAGAGTACTCTTCTTGGATAATAGGCCTCCAAAAGTCATCCATAGTATTAGGCCTCCTCTACGCCTTCTTTTGGAATAGCTGCCGGTCTTTCTCTTTGATTTTCCATATTTAAGTTACGCCAGCCCTCAAATTCCCGGTGTTCTCTCAGATTTTAGTGTCTAGGGCAACAGGATCTATTTACGGTTTTCTATCATTTAAAATCTTCTTGAAATAGAAACACAAGATCAAATGAATTCTATGGGAGAACGGTTATCTCCATTTAAGCTCATAGAAAAATTTATTCTTCTTCGACACTACCATTAAAACTATTTACGTGATTTTAAAATTTATAATATCAAAGAAAAATGTCGAATTAGTAAATCCTTTTTGGTTAGAATATTGATCCCTTAAATTCATCCAATTCGATTTCCCGACGGCGGTGCAAGCTTGTTAAGACGAAATTGTATGATATGATCGGTATTTGAGCCACGGTACTACCACCCAGGAACTTTTCGGAGTCCCCAACAACGGCGTAAAAAACTTGTTGAGACCATTTTCATATACATGAAAAAGATGGATTGTTCTTTCTTTTTTTCTTTTTGCAAATGACTCATTTAAAATTTTGTGTGTGGTCTTGATCCTTTGTTGGTGCATAGGTCGTACAAGTAATAAAAGTGGATATTTAAAGTCCAGATATCGTTCCCACGAGGAAGGATGACAAATCAAAAGACTAACTACCGCAACTACTCAAGATCATTACTATTTGAACTCCTCTGTTATGATGATAAGAGGACTAAAATTGTAGTCCTAGACTGAAATCTTTAATATACAAAAAAAAAAATTAAAGTTTAATAAAATTGGGGTTGAGGATTTACTAAGTGAGACAAAACTGGACATGTATCAATTAGTAATAATCAATTTCTACATCATTTCAATTCATAGCTCAACCATAAATTGGAAGCGAGTTTTGTCTCGAATGCAATTAGTATAGTTTGGTTCTCCCTTAACCATACTTTTCAACGATTAAAGGTTCATATTCATTTATGAGACATGATTCCTGTCGGTTACTTGTAATATGTAACCCTCTTTCTAAGATTTAAAGTATTTTCCTTTTCGATTACTTCATACTCGAGATCTTATGACTAAAAATTCTTGTCCCCACGAGATGGGATATTGCGAGCCTTCTCCGATTTATTGACACCTCATCCTACACTTCGATGAAATTTCCATCTCCTTGATTAGATCTTTGCTAACACGTGATCGGGGTAATTCAACGAGAAAAAGAAAAAGACCTCACAGTGATTAAATGATACTTCACATTCAAGTTGTCCCTCAAATTATAAGTAAGTTGGTGATCTGTTGATAACCACTTAAGTTCATTAGTTCCATAGTAGTCTACCATACCCACAAGCTCTAAACTCTTAGGATTCTCCATCTTTGTGTCACTCAGAGGGCCTCCTAGAAATCAGAGTGAGATACAGTACCTTGCATTGGGTACATGGTACTAGTACTGAGAACAAGTAAATTTATAAACAATACCAAACAAATAAATTCAATAATTCTAATTAAAGCTTTCTTCAACCTTATGCAGAAAAATGACTATCATTAATGACCCATTTCCAGTGAGCTCAACTTTTCAAAACTAGTTCACTCATATAAGTGACTAACTGATCAAGAAAATTCACTGAAATCACAAACAAACTGAAATAAATGAACTCGAAACTTTCCATCATCCATTTAAATCAAACGGTAATTAAAAAAGATGACTTTATAAAAGAAATACCAGCTTGAAGCTACACTTGATATAATACCCAAATCTAGAAAATTAAGGAAAACTAACAAGATAAGCTATACTAAAACTAAATCTGCAAATGGAAAATAAAATAAAAGTAAAAATAAACAAGAGTCTTGACCACTCATACATCTTGGGTTGCGGAAGAGCTGCCTTTGTGCCTAGAAGAGTCTATTTATAAACTGTGTTGAGCTTCACCTCATTAATTACGTTGTGGGTCCCGAATTATGGCCCAAATTGGTCTTTGTCACAACATAGAAAGGTCCTCAGCGACAAAACAGGTCTTTTTGGTGCCTCTATCGTAGCTTCTTATTTTCCGCCATGACTGTTCTCTGGGCTTGCTCTTGGATTGTGTTGCAACATACTTTGATAATGTCGCGACATAGATTTTATTCAGCAGTCTTGTTCTTGTCACGATAGGAATGCCTTGTGTCGCACCAAACTTGTTTGCAGCTAGCTTCTCATGTCCTTTTTGCTTCTAGAGTTTGTCTTAACATAATTTCCTTGTCGTGACAAACATTTACCACCGACCTCTGACTACATTGTGATAGAGTTTTCTCCTACTCATGGCAATTTCCGTCGCGATAAGAAACTCCTTGGTTGCGACGAGACTTCTCTTCTCGATTCTTATTGCTTGTTGAGCTATTTGTCCGCGACATAGAAATCATTGTTGTGACACCTTATTTTCTTAGTTGTCTAAGTTCTTCTTCAATTTACATCGCTGACAAAATTCTCTTATTCGGTAGCTTTTATTATCGCGACATAAATTTTCTTTGTCTGGCTTGAAGATTACGCCTTCTTCACTATGTCGCGACATGATTTTCTTTGTCGCGCCACTCCTCTTATTTTCTCTTCATCTCCTTGTCGCGACAGAGAATCCACCTTCCTTCATGTTTTGTTTATCGTGATATAAATAATCTTTAATCCGCGATTGCTCTTAGTTTGTGAATTCTTAATTTTATGTCGCGGCGAGATTTTCTTTGTTGCGATACTTAATTCTTTATGATCAACTTGATGCTAAAAACTTTATTGCAACATAAAAACACTTGTCTCGATTTGACTTGTGTTTAATCTAAGCAATTTTGTGACACTGGGGTGTCTTTTGTCGCTACGAGTTTATCCTATTGGTCTTCGGCTTTTATGTGCGGCATAAATTATATTGTCATGACCACCAACTTTTGCTCTTTGCTATAATTGTTGTCGCTGACAAAGTCAAGGATTGTTGCGATAGAGTCAAGGATTGTCGTGATAGTTTTCTTCACAATCTTCTTCAATAATGTCGTGACAAAAAAACTCTTTTTCGCGAAAAAAGTTCTCTTGCAGCCATTGAGTTATGTCTGAGCTTTGTTGCGACATTTAGTTGCTGGCTGCAACATAGTTCCTTTGCCCTGCTTGAATTATGTGTCGCGACATACAAAAGTTATGTCGCGACAAAGGCCCATTGCCCTTTTCCACACCTTTTGCTTCTTTTCCACTTTAGCTTCTTTTCTGCTTGTTTTCTTTCTTTTTTCAAATAACACCTGCAAAACATAAAGTTGATGGAATATTATGGTGCATAAAAATAGGTCTAAAATTGTTAAAAACATGCGAGAAAAATGGATTAAAAATAGATAGTTTAGACTCATCGGACCCACTTTGCTATTTGAAGATGAGCAAAATTAGACTATCTAAAGATTTGTACCAGAAGCTAAACAGGGTGAAATTTAGATAAATGTCATGCATTACCATATGGAGGAGGACACTTTGTAGGAGACGGAACAACCTAAAAAATTCTCCAGTCAGGTTTTTATTAGCCAACTCTATTTAGAGAATGTTCTGAATGGGTGAAGCATTGTGACAGTTGTCAAATAATGGGCAACATAAACCAAATAAATGAGAGGCCTCTATAAGGAATCTTGGGGGTGCGGATTTTTTATGTATGGGGCATAGACTTCATGGGACCTTTCCCACCATCATTTGGAAATTTATAATTCTCCTTCATTAGTTATGTATCCAAATGGGTTGAAGCCATAACGTCCCGGGAAATGATGCAAAACCACGGTGTGGGGTTTATTCGAGAAACATCTTGATTAGATATGGAGTCCCGAGGGTGATCATTAGTGATGATTATTTTGCAAACAACGTTTCTTGAAACTCTTAAGCAGATATGGAGTCAAACATGTTATGGGATTGGCTCATCACCCTCGGTCAAATGGGCGACAAATATCAACAGGGAGATAAAGAATATACTAAGCTTCGGTAAACCTGAAAGCAAGAGGGCTGGTCGGTAAGTTAGATGATGCACTTTGGAAACTACGGAAGGTTGCTTATAAGTCACTATTGGAATGTCCCCATACAAGATTGTATTTTGAAAGCCTTGTCATCTCCCTCTTAAGCTTGAATATAAGGTTATGTGGGCAATTAAAAAGCTGAACTATGTTCCAAGCTTCTTTAAGGAAAGAGGCCACTTTAGATGAATGAGAGCCGAAGAGGCGAGAAGTAGGCTTATGACCCGATGCCGGGATGCAAGACAAGACCAGAAATGGCATGATCGGAATTCGAAGAGAGTTCAAAGAAAGTAGGAGAGCTAGTCCTCTTGTACAATTCAGGCTCAAACTCTTCCTAGGGAAAACTTCAATCAAGATGGAGTGGTCGGCCTACGGTGGCTATGATTACACCTTTTGGGGTAGTGACACTAAGAACAAATTAGAATGGTTCAAAGTGAATGGCCAAAGTGAAACATTACCTTGGAAGTATGAATGAAGAATGGTCCCAAATTAGAAGAGATTCAAAAATTGCTAAAGGAAAGCATCACAGCAATGATATACAGCTAAAGACATAAAAGCGAGCTGTACTTGGGAAGCGACTAAGCGATTTTATTTTAAAATTGAAAGCTTAATTTTGTTTTAATTTTATTTGTTTTGAATAGTTTTACTTATTTATTGTTTTTAGTTTTAGAATGTTTGAAACTTATGTTAGTTAAGTTTTGCTTAATTTTAAAACTGATATTTCTGAAATATATATGAAATTCAATTGGAATAACCGGCCCAAACTTCCCGATGGCGAATTGACCACACAAGTGAGTTTATTTCCCTAACTTGTTCTTTAAGGATAATGCTCATGTTAAGTTTGGGGGAGTTACTTATTTTTGGTTCACAAATTGCATAGCAGCTTCATTGTTCCTAAGTTTTTATGAATTGTGTTTTTTAGTTTTTTGAATGATATTGTTGCGGTACGAAATGTTTGTTGAATTATATTGAGTTGAGAATTGAGCTTATTTGGCCATGCTTGAATTGAGATGCTTAGTTCTTGTTAGATTTGTATTCACAAGCATGATTTGAGTGTGTAGAAATGAATAAATCGTGGAAAAATAAGCAGGAATTAGGAAGAAGAAAACTTATCTCAATGTCATGACATCGTTCCAAAAAACTTTCCAATGTCGCGACATCAGCTCCAAAAGTCCTAGAGCCTTGACATCAATTTTTCAATGTCTTGACATTCTACACAATGTCACGACATCAAAGTGGAGTCGCGACATTGCATCCTGTGTCGGCTTGTGGATCAAGTCACTTAAAATTTTTAATCAATGTCCATGACATCGCACTTAGGGGTAGCCTTCTATTTAGGGATGCATAGTGAAAAATTGAAAATCAAACCAACTCCTTCAAACTTCGAGCCCTAACCTTTTCCTCCTTTAATTTTCGAAAAAATCTAACTAAGATGTCTAGCTAACTCTTATCCTGATGAAAGTAGTTGAGAACATTGTGGAGGGATGTTTTAAAGAAATTTGAGAGCAATAGTGAACGGAGATTGCTCCTACGGAAGAAATTAGGGAAGAAACTGAGGATGTGGAAGGAACTGAAGAAGAAGCAAAAGTATTCTTTATGGAAAAAGGGGTGAAGCTTTCCGAAAGACTCTCACAAAGAAGGGATTTGATGAAGAAAGAGGATTTAAAGAAATAGTTTCTCCCTTCAAGGAAGAAGTAGAGAGAAAGGATTGGGAGTTTCTGTGTCGACACTTGGAGCCAAGCAGAAGAGCCCTGGTAAAGGAGTTCTACTCCAATCTGGGCAATAGAAGGAACGTGACCTTCTATGTCAAGGAGAGATGGGTCCCTTTTGGAGAAAGAGCCATCTCCCAACTGTTCAGACTAAAAGAAGGAGGGGACTGCTCTGAGTTTCAGAGGCTTCAAAAGAACCCCAATTTCGAGGAAATCTCTAGAGAGCTCACCGATGGCCAAGGGGAATGGCAAAGAATGAGGACAATCTCCAATGCCTTCATCAATAAAGGGGACTTAATTGAAATAAGTAAGGTTTGGTTTTATTTTGTAAATTTAGTACTCATGCCCTCTAGCATGTCACCATTGTGTAGTGGGTTAAACCACCTTAATGGTGTTTTCAGTTGTAGGGCAGGTTGAATGTGGGGATAATTGTTGAAGAGTCCATCTTGGACTTTGAATAGAGTAAGTTCTCGAAAACATCATCCCTCTTTTTGATCCTCCTGTATCAAAGAGTGTAAACTAATAAGTAGAGGAAGAGGCTGAGGCTTCCCCTCTCACTCTTGTTGAGATCATAAGGCTTAGTGGAAAGTGAGGAGAATTGTGAAGAGAAGACCAAAAAAAATGAAGAGGCGGCTTAGTAGAATAGCTGAGAGCCAGCCCCTATAGGCTATTGTACGATGAGGAGCGATAGTGAGGAAGGAGGGGAATATGAAGCATATGCAGAGCAGCCAATGCTCTCCCTTACTACCGATCAAGGGACATCAGCTCATACTAGGACTAAAGAAAGAGGTAAATAAAGGGCTGAAACCAAAGAAAGTAATACCTACGGCTGACATCACGATGAAAGAGTAGCATAAATGAAGGAGAAGGATGGCTTGAGATAAGAAGGAGCTGGTGGAGGCAACCACCTTGAAGACCAAATAAGAAGAAAAGATAACACTCTAGTAGCAGCCCTCTAGAGAGAAATGAAGGATGGAGATAAAGTTGGATGAAGAAACTGAGTTCTAAGGGTTGAATTCGAGAGAAAGAGAGAGGCATTTATCGATAAGCGAAGATCTAGGGAGTGAAAGAGATGGGTAGAATATCTTTATGAAGAATTTGATGCCTTTAGGTATTTGTACAAAGGCCTAGAAGGAAGTAAGAGCCACCATCCAAGAGGGATGAGGAGATGGAAGCCTCCACTGAATTATAAGGAAGGCTGTGGATTGACAGTGTAGACATGGTCAACTCCACATGATGAGGATGTATAATGCCCAAGGTGAGTTTGAGAGTGCTCTGAATTCTATTGGGGGAAATCAAAATGAGATGATAAGGACAAATGTCAGGATGCTAGAATGGGTGAAAAACCTTAGCTCTTGGAAGTGAGCAGTTGAAAAACCCCAACCCTCCATCTCTAACTTCCTCTGAATCCTAATCTTTGATTTATCGTATGAACCGGTAAACCTCGAGCCTCAAATCCCAGGAAAAAGAAATAAACTCAATTGTATCTCTCTCTCTCTTGTAATTCAGTTCTCTGTAATTGAAATAATAAATAAAAATATAGTTTTTGAATTCTTTGTGCACTTGTGTCTATCTTTCTCTTATCTTTTCTTCTTTCCCTTACAGTTTACATTCTGCAATGTGTGAAGAATAATCAATTTTGAAATTGTGGATTGCTTTAATAAATAATTGAGAATTCAATTGTCTTGAATTCATTGGATTCTTGTTTGAAAAGGATAAAAGTGTAAATGTCGTGTTTAGGCTGTTAAGGGAGAAAATCTGGAACCTGAAAATGAGAAAAACTAAGTTTCTAGAAGTTGTGCAGAATTGTGTTTTGGTTGAAATTTTTTTGCAGTTTTGTACTATTTTTGAATGATGAAAGCTGTGATTGCTTGTTTGATTAATTTGAGAGAATATTTTGAGTGCTTGTGCTATTATTGTGGATAATTGAAATGTATTGCAATGATGAATCAAAATGAAGCTAGCCGAATTGTTTAGAAGCACATCAATATGTTTTGAACCAAACCCCGGAAAACACGTAGATAAAATTAGGCAAAATAAATTGGAACATAATTGAAAGTTGTGATGTTAATAACAAGTGAAATTTGAGATTTTAGGTTCTAAAAATAATTGAAATTGATGATAATGTTAATTAGGCTGATAATTCTAGCCTGCTTAAACAATACAGTTCAGATAATGACTGAAAACTTGCACATTGGTTACAAGTACCTTGAAAATTAATTCTACTTGGGTTAGGAACACCTTATGGGATTCACTAAATATTTAGTCTTAAAAGGTCCTAGAACTTGTTAGATTATTATTCAAGGTGAAATCCTAAGCAACACAACCATTAGGAAATTATTTAGGCCATCCTTGGATAGTTTGAGCCTTTCATAGGTTATCCTATGATATGCTTATACGTATATACCTTAGTACATTATTCAAGCCTAATGACAATTTCTGTCAAAGCCACGGGGAAAGAACCTTAACCAGTCCTTCAGTTCTTACCCTTCCATAAAGAACCCTGTGTTTGCCCAAAACTGCAAGATAAGTACAGAAAAAGTGAGCAAGAGTATAAGTTTGGGGGAGTACAAATTCTAAAAAGTAGAAAAGGATGAGAATTAAGGATGTTGAAGGAAAGAAAATTGAAAGATGTAAAAAAAGGTGCACAACGATGGCGAAGCTAAAAAATATGCCGGTTTCAAGGAGGAATGTGTTTGTCTTATATCCTTCCTCCCTTAAGCAATTAAGTCCCTTAAGGGTGTTCTACACCTAGTACCCCAATATAGCGGTATGTAATTCTGAGCCAAAGCTTGTTAAGGAGAGGTAGAAAGCTTAGAAAATCAAAGCATTGCACCATTCTTAACCTTGAACAAAATGATAGGAAAATAGTTTCTGAAATGGAGAAATTGATTTTGAAACATAAAGTGGAGAAAGAAAAAGTCACAGTAGAAAACATGCAAAAAGATGCACCAAAACAAGTTTGGGGGTGATTTTGAAGAAATTCTAAGTAGAAAAAAAAGGATGAGCAATAGAAGGCAAAATGTTAAGAAGATGTACTTCAGCATCTAGGGTCCAAATAGATAATTTCTTCCGGAAATATCAAGTGCCATAAAATTGAGATTTTTGAGATTTGACATTTTGGCAAACCATTTAATGTATGGAAAAAAAAATTAGAATCAATGATAGATTGATAACTCAAGAGCAGAGCAATTCATGTTGATAACGTATTGTAAACCAAAGAAAATATGAAAAAAATTCGAAAATAAATCTGAGAATGAGAGAATGTAGTTTTATTCTCTTTGCTTTGATATCCCTAAAATAAAAATATAAAGAGAAACTATTTATAAGTGTTTGGGGGAATGCGAATCTACGTAATCTCTTTATTTAAAGCAACTAATATATTTTATTTTATAAAAGGTGACCAACATTTCTTTTGTAAATTGAGTGTCATTCACACCTTTTCTTATAACAATTTCATGTTTTTACTTTATTTTATATGAGTTTAATTTATTGTCATGATGTCACCTGAGCACCAATACACACCCGCTGATAATTCATGAAGGCCAATATATACTGCTACTTGGTATTGGTCTAAGTATTACTTCATTCAACAAAAAGCTCCTTATGGCATATATGATTTAGCTTCAAGTGCAAAGAAAAAAGAACAATATCTTGTCCATTTGGAAATTTTATTTTTTTTATTTTTATTTTTTTGCAATTACATACCATCTCAACGTTGGTTATATTTTTTCTTATTTTTATTTTTGTTATATTTTTATTTTTATTGTGTTGGAAAAGAGATGAGAGCATGAGATGTTTTAAAAGGAATATTTGATTTATATAACGCCAAATATTAAAATATTGTAACACATTAAAAAAATTCCCACTTGGGTTAACCAACAAAATACTATTAAAAAGTTTCTAATACATTTATAAGATAATTTTAATAAATTAAGGTATTAAATAACTATGTGGGGTAGCTTGGTTGGTCTAATGCCAAGGGGTTTAATCCAATGGTCATCGAGTTTTCTCAAGTCCACTACAGGTTTATTTGGTCCTAAATTTTAGGGTCTGTGGAATTAGTAGAGATGCAAGTAAGCTGACTTAGACATCCATGGTTATTAAAAAAATTAAGGTATGAAAATTTTTTTATGATAATTTAAATTATCATTTCAACATGTTAACGTGTAATATATTTAGAGAAAATCGAAAGATGGGATGGTGTGGGCATGTTGATGGTGCTTTTTTTTTTTACCAGAAAGAAATAAATAAAACAAAATTTTAAATTTATTTTTTTGTTAATATTTTGTTTTGTATCCACGGCACTACTACAAAAAACAAAAATAACGATGCTCAATTCCATGACACTCTTAAAAAAAACGTCATTATTTATGTTATTATGTGGGTCAATAGCGGCTTATTAGAAAATGTAAACACTATATTTTCTCAGTTTATGGCCTTATTAAAAACTCCTCTATTGATAAAGGCTTGTTTTAGTATACAATGGCGTTTTTCAAAGTGTCCTTAGCTTTGATTAATCATGGTATAAATACACCTCTTTAAAATCGTTTCCCAACCCCCACCACCGATCTCAAAACCCCAAAATTTTTGTACACAAGCGGGGAGATGCGGAAGGCTTCTGATGAACCATCATCAAAACCCTTCTCATATTCTTTCTCGTTCCCAAAACCCCTAAAATCTCTTTTCTCACCCAACAACCACCACCACCACCATCTTACAGAGAAAATTTGAAAAATCGACATCAATAATGAAACCCTAGAATCTCCTTCTTGATGGGTGAGGAGGTGTGCTCTCATTGATCCTCATTTTGTTCTTTAACTTCTTCCTTCTTTTGCTTCTTGTCATGTGTATGTTGCATCTAACTATATTCTCGACTTTTTAAATAGAAATAAGAGGATTCAATGGAATGGAACATGGAAGCGTAGGTGCAGTATAATAGCTTCCACTGCCTCAACCGAAGACAAGCTCATTGCTCCTTTCGATTCTTGTAAATCTCCCATCACTTGCCCGGCGTTGTCCCAGTCTTGAGAAGCGTTTAGGGTGGCACCATAGTTGGCAGCTCATGGCTGACTTATCTTCCTCGAATCGCATCCTACTAAGTCTAAGGTATTGTTCATGCTTTTCCTTCACCTCGTAACTCCTCGTCTTTTGAATTTAACTGGTTTTTTTAGCGATCAGCCGTCGGTTCATGTTAGGGGCATAGAGGCAGGGGAGAACTATAGACATTAAGCCCCGAAAGGGTTTCGGTGCGAAACAGGGCCCAGTATGGAGATGGTGCTTTCCAGATTTCGGGCGATCCCATAATTTTCTCCAATTACAAGGATCAAAGACTTTACAAGCAATCCATTTCATCCGGTAGGCATTGAGCATTCTTAGGTTTTTTCCTGTTTGAATGTTTATATGCTTTAATTTGGTGGTCGAGAAATCGTAGAAATGAAGGAAGACATTGAGGCAAGTTCTCGTGTTTTAATTAGAGCATCATGAAATAAGGTTCGAATATTTTGCCCCTAGTAACTCGGGTTTATGTTCGATAAATTGATGTGTTGTTGATGTTTATTCAGCCTTAATCGTGTTCTTTTGATATGATTTACTGGTGGTCGCTAGTAGATTCTTCTCCATTACCAATTACTCCAAACTACGGGGCGCGACAGTTTGTTATGTAGACGGAGTGTTTGCTTCAAGGTTCAACCGCTTTGTCAATGTGATAGAAGGTAGTCAATTGATATAAATTTGTTCTCGGGTATATTTATTTTTACAAGTTGTTTGGACATTTGTTTATAATATCTGACATTTGTATATTTCATTTTCTTTTATGTCTCAATGGATAGATATACGGGGAAGTAGTTTGAATCCCATCACAACAATTGTGGCTATAGGGACAACAGTATTCAAATTAAAAATTGTAAACTCCTCACTAAAAATCGAATTGTCTTAGACGTACAAATAGAGTGTTGGAATTATTTGGATTGCTTGCTTTGTGACCATAATCTGTTATCAGAATCAGGTATTATTTTTTCGATTGATATTTTCTTTGATTTCAGTATACCTCTGTTGTTTTCATTCATGATTCCTGTTGTCTAAGTGTGTAAGCACATAACATATTTACAACAAAGGGGAGAGAAACCCATTTCCCATCTACGGTCTCAAGCGTAGGGTAAACACAGATGATGATGATGATGGAACCGGGAAGAGAAAGAAAGCAAGAACTACAAAGCCCGGCTTGGAAAGAATTGAACAGATCCGAGTAAAAAATGGGCGAAGCCATTAGAATTCTTGAATTGAATTGATAACCTGATGTCAGGCTTTGGTTCATTTATACAAGGAATTATTGTGTCCATTAATAGTGTGAGGTTAGCAATTTATTTTTGTTTCGAGGGCTCCGCCCCGATCCCATGAGGCGCTGCCCCTGTTTGCCCGGCCCGACGAAGCCCGTGGGACGGCGGCAGCGGGCGTGCCCCTTGGACCCCCATGAGGGTTACGCCCCTAGGACCCCAAATTTAAACTCCCCATAAATGATTAATTTGATTAATTATAATCATGATAAAAGTGATGTTAGATGTATGTTTTGCATGGTGCGTGGATATGGCCAACACACCATATGAATGGATATCAATTAACATAGACATCACTAAAGTAAAAATATCCAAATTTAAAGAAAACTTTTAAAACTTTATATACAAAGGGATTTTGTGGTAAAAACAATTCTTTTCTATAGGGGAGGCTTACATCATGAGGATGATTTATGCTTGTCATTTCTTTTCTTTATGCACATTTTCTTAGCAGCAAACATAGATTAAGCTTCATTACAATTCTAGATTTGAAATATGTATGGAGTTATACTATCTCTCTAGGAATATTGTTTGTCTTAACCATGTTTTTCTTAGTTTTGCTAGTGATGTTATATTAGCAGAATGTTCACGAGTGTGGTTACGGAAAGGAAGCGAAAGGGCAAGGAGGCTTTTTAAAGAAGACAAGCGGATTGATTTTTAACTACTTTACAGGGTAAGCTAAATGAATATTATGGAATTAAGGAAATCTTACTATTTGTGGTTCTTTCTATAGAATCAAATCTCTACCTAAAATAGGGTTCAAGTTATTTGACGCTCATAGTTATCGATAATGATTATGTCAGTTACTTGATGAGTAACATCTTTTCGTGCTGAACAGCCCATTACCATATGCTTTGTTATCTATGTATTTAATATAAATTTATTTCTCATGTCTCGAGAGATATGGATCGTTGTTTGGATTTCAAGGGCCAGAAGGTCCTAAGGAATATGAGGATGGGGTTGAATACTTTATAAAGTTACAATACAAAATTCAACAAGCAATATATCAATTAGATGCCCTTGCATACGGCGGGTGATATTCCACGCTCCGCCAAATCGATATTCGAGAACATTTGTTTTTCTATGGTTTGATCAAAGTTACCTTACATGGTATTGGGGGCGAGGTCAAACTGGTGGACGAAAACTGACTACCAAGAGCGAGCGTTGTATGAAATAGTTCTGATGATGTGGAGTGCGATTGAGATGGTAAAAGCTGCTCATGATGATTTTCATGCTGATGTAGAAATATTCAATAAATTACTACAAGATGCTAAGAAACCTTTATATCCAGGTTGTAGAAAATTTACCAAGCTATCTGCATTAGTTAAATTATACAACCTGAAAGCGATATGGATGGTTTTTGATAAAGGTTTTTCAGGAACTGACAAGGATTGCTTTCGGTGAAATGTTGCCTCTGTAATGAGTTACCCATCATGTATGAAGCAAAGAAACTTTGAATGCATTAGGGAATGGAGTATGAAAAGATACATGCATGTCGAATGATTGCATATTATATAGGAATGGTAAAATGCATCTTGTTGTCGACTGTGGAGCTTCAAGGTGAGGTTAATTCATCGGGGAGCTAAAGAAGGAGTTCCGGCTAAAGTATGGTATTTTCCACCCCGTCCCATGATTAGAAGATGTTTCATTCCTCAAAAACTTGCAAAATATCTCACTTGGCATGCCTGAAAAGAGATTTGATGGGAAGATGTCATCAATCTAGGTCCCCCATCATGAAGTTAATTGATCACAAATGGGCGATTTTAGTGCGAGCCTAGAAATCTTAGACTTGCCACATTTCAGCTGATGGTATAAATCCATAGTTTACCATTGAGTAGTAGGCATAGTTGTTGGCCTGTTATAATGATCATTGCCAGCCTTCCTCCATGGTTGTATGAAGAGAAAATTTATGTTGTCCTTGTTGATGGGGTCCTGACGGCATGTGTGGTATAGATGTTTTATTTGCTTTTGTTAAGTCTCAAACTTTTGTGGGAGGTGGGAGTTGAAGCTTTTGGTACATATAAACAAGAATTCTTTACATTGAAAGGTTGTTTTATTGTGATGTCAGATGATTTCCCGACATATGGCAACTATCGGGTTACTTACAGTTAAAGTACTTTGCTTGCCTATATGTGGTGAAGAAACAGATTCCCAGAGATTGAAACATGGGAAAAAGAACTCATACACTGGCCATAGGAAATTTCTTCCATGCAACCATCCTTATAGGAGACAAAAAAAGGCATTTATGTGGCGAGGCTATATTGCACAAAATGGATAATATTTGTAATTCATGGGGAAAGAAGAAGGTTAGTCAAGATAAGTCTAAAGAATTGTGTGCATGTTGTTGGAAAAGAGTCCATATTCTTTGATCTTGAGTATTGGAGATATCTACATGTTCGTGTAACTTGGATGTGATGCACATTAAGAAAAATGCCATGTATCATTGGTACATTACTTAATATCTAAGGGAAGACAAAGGATGGACTAACTACTCGTTTAGATCTTATGGAGATGGGCTTGAGGTCTGAATTAGCACGAGTTTTTGAACAAGCGAACTTATCTTCCCCGGCTTGCTGCTCTAGAATAGAAGAAAGATTTTTGTCAAACATTAGCAACAAGTTCTGAGGATGTTCAAACTTTAGAAACATCTATGGAGAATTCAGCTTGTTGGCTACAAAATCACATGATTATCATACACTAATGCAGCAATTGTTACCAGGCTGCGCGTGCGATCAATTACGCCCAAAGCAGCTGTTCGACTTGCTATTTGTAAGTTTAGTTTCCACTGCAATGCTCTTTGTAGAAAAGTGGTTGATGTCTACAGATGAATTGCAAAATCAGTTGGTTGTGACATTGTGCTTTAGCGAAAAGTACTTTCCACCTTCTTTCTTTGACATCATGATCCATTTGATCTTTGTAAGAGAGGTAAGACTTTGTGGACCGGTTTATCTTAGATGGATGTACCCATTTGAAAGGTTCATGAAAGTACTAAAAGAGTTATGCGTAACCGTGTCGCCCGGAAGGATGCATTGTTGAATGTTACAGTACAGAAGGCTATTGAGTTTTGCATGAGAATACTATAAATCATGGATACAATTAGGATTCCTATTGATCGAGGTGACACAAATTGGGACACCTCTACCAGGAAGTTTTATTGTCATGAAAGTTGATCCATTGTTGTTCTGCCGCAGCACATCGTATGTGTGGAATACAACTATTGTGCAGCACTTATTTTGAGTAAGGACCACCCGTTTGTGTTTATTATATTATTTTATAAATTTACAATATTAAATAAATTTATTATTTGATTTGTAGAGAGCACATGACATGGTTGAAAATGCAAAATCCTCGTCCAAATTTAGAGGCAAAAGTGGCTACAAGATGAGCATAGGAGCACTTTTACTTATTGGTTGAGGAAAGAATTATTATAATATTTGTCATATTAATCATATTTTTAACATTACAAATTTAAATATTAATAACAATCGGGAATTTGTGTAGGTTGATGTTGCCATTGTTAACCAAGAACACAGTAGTTGCAGAGCCACTTAAGTGGATAGCACATATTTTGCCATATATTGTCTAAGTATAATAGGATATACCATTAATGGGTGTCGTTGCCATACAAAGGAGCGAGATGATTTACGCCTGACACAAAGCAGTGGAGTTAGTGTTTGTAGCATCAACAATGCAAATAGCAAAAGTGCAAGGATAGAATCAATTTTTGGTGAGCTATGTTTTTATAGGATTATTACTGAGATTTGGGATCTTGATTACACCAAGTTTAGGATTCCAGTTTTCAAGTGTGACTGGGTTGACAATAATAACGGCATCAAAGTTGATGAACTTGGTTTTACATTGGTTGATTTGACGAAGGTGGCATATAAATCAGATTCATTCATTTTAGCATCTCAAGCAAAGCAAAGTTTTCTATGTGCAAGACCAGCAGGCGAGATGGTCAATCGTCCTATCACCGAAAGACTTCTTACATAAGGAGATGTTGATGACCTTATAGAAAGTTCGGTAGACATCATCCTTCCTATTATTGTTAAATATATTCATTTGATGATATGGATGACTCTCAAGCCATATGCATGCGGAAGATAGTGAGGATTTGGATTGAAAACAATTCTTCCATGTGAGTTCAATTGCAAGTTTTTGCTAATGATGTAATAGAATATATTTATGAATGATAATGCATCCAAACTCCTTTTTGTCAATTTATTTATGTGTTAACATGTATGTTTATATGGATGAGTAATATTATATATGCATTGTTGACTTCTCAATATATATATATATATATATATTGCATATAGATGGGAGATTTTATGTTTTATATTTACTTTGGATAGTTTGACAATAAAGTCTCCCTTCATCTAGTTGACTATAATTGTTCTTTAAATGTTTTAGAGCTTAACGTTCTTTTATTGAGATATCACAATGTTCGAGGACAAAGAAAAAGGTATTTCAACTCTTTTCTCCTTTTGGTTCCTCTATTCTTCTTCACGTTAATTTTAACGTATCTTAATCTTCATTGCTTATAGGCATGGATGCAGATGATGGGCAAAAACCTATAAAGAAGAAGTCTGGGAATGACCAGTAATGGTCATTAAGAATAGGAGCAAGGAATAAGCTTCTTATCAAGTGTCTGACAAGATGGGATTTTTGTTGGTGATACTTACATTGCATCTCTGCAAGTTGCCCAGGTGTATTGGCAGACATGGTGCCTATTAGATATAAGGCGGCGAGATGTTCCCATTCAAAGGAAAAATTACCCAGGTTCAATTGAGAGTAACTATTTATACTTTCTAGAAACCTTATTTATTCCTTAAAAGATAAGATATAATAATTTTGTAATAATTTACAGGACTTCTTTTACATTGGATAAAAGAAGCAGGAGAAATTTCGTGGGAGCAATAGGAAGAAGTTTTCGGTCATTTAAGAACCACTTTATTTGTGAATCCACATCATCCCTTTTAAGATCAGCCAGTGTTGAAGAAACCCCGGTTGAATATAGTTTCATTGAGATGGTGAATATCTACTTGTCAAGATAGAGCTATCTAATGCATTTCAAGTAAAACCACCATAAAACCATGCTACTTCTATTAACATGTAATGAATTAAATTCATTAATCGCCTTAGTGAAATGTACTTATTAAATCTTATTTATAAATTGCAGGAATTTAAGGGAAGTTCGAGAAGAAGGGAAAAAACATGCATACGATCACCGTTTAAGTAGAAAAGGATATGCAAGACTCGAGAAGATTTGGTAAGTTAATAGATATTAACTCGTTTTCTAAAATTCATACAAGTGAAAATAATAGTTTTTATATTTATATGTTTTCAATTATATAAAATTTTATCAAAAAACATATGTAATACATGATGTCCAATTGTATAATTCTCATAGATGGTGACATACAGATTGTCTTGAGTATTGATAGAAGCATTTGTGGAAAAAGCAGGGAAAGAAGATGACTATGATGAGGTTGTCATACATTGTGAAGATTGTAGGTTCTTATTTATAACCTAAAACTTAGTATGTTTAGACCCCGAAACTATTTGTTTACCTATTTGGAACATAACTTTATAACTTTGTATTTTGTTGTAGGATGAGCTCTTGAAGGATTCTTAAGAGACTGGTCGAAGTTACTATGGGAGTGATGATATACTTACACAAGCATTAGGTACTCCTGAATATAGCGGTCGAGTACGAGGCAAAGGGAAACATTACACTCATCGACAGTATTTTCATACTGTGGCTGATCGTGCAATGCAAGATTTTGTGAGCATCAAAGAGCAATGACTCGGTTTGAGGCGGCATTTTAGCAAAGCTTTCAGAAATGGTACCAACTACACCTCAATCGATATGGGTGGTTGTAACACGAAAACAAACCACCTTGTAATACAATTTGTTGAGTTCCCACGTCGGCATGTTGATCAATGACAACACCTAAAGAACCTCCGAAAAAGGTATTTATTTTCATTAACTAGTTTTAGTTAGTAAAAATGCTTGTAAGCCTAAAACTCTTAGAGGTGGTCAAAGTTTGAAAAATCACAACTCTTATATACTACACTGTGAAAACTTTCTTCAGTATGACTACTAATTTATTTTGGTTGCTTAATTTTATAGGTGAGAAAATGTCGATTAGTTTGTATCGAGGAAGGAAAATATATAGTGGCGGGTGGGACAATTGTACGTGAATGTGGTCCCAACTACCTTCAGTAGTGGATGCTCCTTATGAACCAAATACATCACTTCCAATTCCCATTCCTGATGACATTACTACTATTGGAGAAGCTATGTTAGGTATGAAGTTTTGTGGCCGGCTCATTTGATCATTCTCGAGTTCTCATCTAACGGTCTGATATTTTTATATATTTACATATAATTAATGAGCATAATTTGTGTTTCAATTCTACATAAAGACACTCAACCTTATGTTTTTATAGGAAGTCCAAGAAATTGAAAATAGGAAGGAGTTCAAAAATGAATTAAAAGGCAAATGTGTGAAAATCCTCAGATATCAAGAACTTTGACACCATGGTTAGCCTAATGTTCAATGATCAAAAAGTAAAACCAGTAGACATTCCAAGTGATGTTTTTGGAGAGGGTTTTAGAAACTTTCTCATGAAAGAAGATATGGATATGATAATCTCATCAAAGGAAGTGTCAGGCAATTGTATCATATTCTACATATGGTGAGAGAACTTCTGCCTTTTTTTTTATCTACTTAGTTACATTATAGTTTTCCATTTTACTAATATATTTGGTGCATGTCAAATATTCATAATTTTTATTTAATGATTTTTGAATTTGATTAGGCATTTGTATAAGAAGATGGTTGATGCAAAAAGATGAAAGAAACGGTTTACTTTTGTTAACCCACCATTGGTTTCTAAAATTTGGAATGGGAACTTAATGAGGAAAATAGGTAGGGTTGTGCAAAAGCGATTAATGAATGCAAATTACGTCAGCGACTATATTTTTATTCCATACAACCCGAGTAAGTTTATCACGAGTTATAAGTTTACTCTATATTTTTTACTAGATTCTCACTTTAATATAAAATATTTCGAGTTTTCATTGGGTGTTGGTAGCCTTCAAAGAGACAAGAGACGATAATGACATACCTTGACCTGATGCTACATCAACCATGTGATGACTTGAAGGATATTGTTAACATGTAAGTTTATAAATTGCAATACTTGAATGATTGATATATATACTTTATATTATGTCTTTGTATAGGGCATTAAGATCCATCCACCAACCAAGCGAGAAAACATCTAGAGAGCCTACATGGGTAAAGGTCGTAGGTTAGTATAATTATTTCACTTTGATTTACTTGTTTATAAATTCAAGTTCATAGTATTAAAGTATTAAAATCATACACTTTAATTTAAGGATCACAATATAATGGGTTACATTTTCATTTGTAGTGTCCCAGGAAGCCAGGTAGTGTAGAATGTGGATATTATGTAATGATCTGTGAAGAGACATTATAATTGATTCCAAGGCATCTCGCAGCAAAGTTGAATACATACTTATTAATAAATTTTGAAATATTCCCTGTTTACTATCAACCTAACTAATCAATGGTGTATGTTACTCGTTATTAGTTTAATGGGAAAAGTCTTATAAGCGAGATGGAGATAAATGAAGTCACGATCGAATGGGTCCTACTAATTGGCCCGAATTGATAATAACTTTTTCTTGAAGGTACAAATGTAATGAAGTGTCTTATATTTGCTCCATTTTTGCTTTGTTGGTAAATAACTCATCAAGTTAATGTAAGTTGACAAAGAATATTTTGATGATGCTCACTGTGATGATTTGAATCATGCAATTTTATGATGTAGTTATTTGGAAGCATAATGCATTACTATGATTTTCTAGTAAGTTATATCTAGAGCAGTAGTCATCTCCATAATTATGAACATTTTTCTCGTAACTTTTTAATTACATTTTGAAAGAGAGTTTCTTCTTTTCATTCACAAAAATACATGTTATGAACTTTTATCATTTTACTTGTAGTTGATGAGTTTAACTTCATATAAAACAATATAACTTTCCGAAGATGCAGAGTACGTGATTACGGTTTCTTTGTTGTTTTGTGTGGCACATTGCCGGGTTGTGGTTGTTAGCTCTGTTTGTGTTGGAGTTATTTGGTGGTTGCTCCACGTTTCTTTGGTTGTTGAGTGGCATGTGTGCGAGATGTGAAGCCTGCTTCTAGTTGTGTTGTTTCTCGGGTGTTTTTGTATCGGTGATGCCCCTTTCTATGTTTTTAGGGGGTGTTGTCCATTTTCGTTTTTTAAGGGCTTTGGGCTTCTTGTATTGTTCTTAGTTTGTTTTTGGGCTTTGCCCTTTTTGGTATAACTTCTTACTTATCAAAAACAATATAATAATGTTAAATTTTTTTGTATTGTGGAGTTAGAGATTTTATAAAAATTTGATTTATATATCAATTTGCTTTATTACAATTGTTTTATTACTTTACTACTCCTTTTGCATATTTTGAATCTCCTTTTTCTCTCATGAAAATAGAGATATTTAAATAGTGATTGGAGTTAACTTATTTATTGTACTATCGCCCTCATGAATCTATTCCTTGCCTCTTTTTAGTTTATTGTATCTTATTATAGTGCTTTAAATAGAACACATTTTGGGAAGCTGAAAAATCACGTTATGGTATATCGTGTCGGCTTTTGAGTTGATGCGGTATATGCAAGGTATCTCATTTTCATTGAGCATTGAAAACTTTATGTCTTTTGATTGGTTATTGGTGCTTAAGATTTGTTGTTTGCATTCATGTGTGGCTTTTATATGATATTATTTTATAAGTATACTTAGCTTATGATTTCCTTTATGGTAGTAATATTAATCCATTTTTTGTATATTTTTATTTAGAAATTTCAATTATATTGAAACCTTCTAGAATAAATTGAATTCGCTTTGTTTAGGCTTCAATACTTAACTTATTTCTAGTTTAGAAAGTTATATATACCTAAGTATATGGTTATATATCCTATAATTCTTGTTATTGTGAAGCACTTGTTATTTTCGAGATATTAGAATGTACATAATGGTATGTCAACCTTTTTTGTTTTATATAAGTCTCTTTTTTTTTCTCTGGTCGATTTCCATCGGGTCTCAGTTTGTATCTTACAGTTATCATTAATTGAGTTCTTTTTGTGAGGTATTATTCTAATTTGAGTTCAATGTTCATTTAATACCTTGAAAGTACACTAGCACTCATCAAAATAATAAATCGAATTATGGCAAGTCTAGTTGGTACTCTACAAAGTTTTGCTTGGTTTCTATATCTAAACTTAATTTTACATTGACAGTATATGGACTCATGTGGTGATTTTGATGGGCTTAACACTCTCTCCTAGAAAGGTCCTCCCACTACCCGACAAATTAAAGAACATTTTGTACTCTAACATTGAATAAACTTGTTGGGAATATTTGTTTGTAATTTTGGATCAATTAATGTATATATATCGATAGCTTTGTAGATTTATAATATGACTTTGATTTTGCTCCTCTATATTACTTTCATATTATGTGTACATTTTAAATAATTATATTGTTATATCAGGATTTATAACAAATGAAATTAATAAAAAATAAGATTTTTAATGTGATAAAAATGATGACACTTGTAATGAGTGTCATGATTCCTAAACTCTAAAACATATAAAAATCAATAACACTCAAATAAGTGTCATAGTCAAGTTATTAGATTCAAATATTATGAGTAGAGAATGACGCTTTAAAAGAATGTCATAGTTTTGATTCACAAAGATGACACTTCGTATAAGTGTCATTGTGTGTAAATTTATACAATGACAATCGAGAACATGACACATTAAGGAAGTGTCATTGTAACTCTTCAATGACGCATTAAACGTGTCATTGATTAACTTTTTCCTTGTAGTGTGGATATGTATATGTGTTTGGAGAAGGTTAGGTAAGAGCATCTCACCCGTGCTCCTGTTTCAAACCAAATCCATAAAAGATTGTAATGTAAAGGGATATCGATAAACTAAATTTGTTTAACTCGAATCACGAACTACGTACATATCGATTTGGTTAATATTTTTATTCAAAATTTAGGTTGGAAGTATCACCAGGTGTCTTGCCATACCGCATTAGCCATACCTACTTTCAGATTGATAAAAAAAATAGAAGATGATACGTGAGTGACTTTAACTGCCGATTTTATTGAGTTTTGAATTAAAATAATTGAAGAAAAATTTTCAAACTAATTTTCATTTTAAATAATGTCCATGTTAATACATTTTCGTCGTGTAGACTCTAAGCCATAAAACCATAGTTGTGTAGACATTAAGTCATAAAACCATAGTCGGTCTAATAAAATTTGTGTGCATGATGAAAAAGCATTAGATTGAGCATTATTTTGAAGGGAGGGTTAGGAGTTGTTTGGTTCATATCTTCAAGAACAATTTTTTGTTCTAAAAAATAAAAATAAAAACACTAAAAACTTGTTTGGTAAAAAAGAGGCCCTTTTTTTTTTTGTGTTCTCCATGTTTTCAAAACCTATGTTTTCCAAAAACCCTTTTTTGGTGTTCTCAGTGTTTCTAAAACTATTTTCTAAAACGGTTTTCAAGAACACAAACCAAGCAAAAAAATTATTTTTTGCTCAAACTCTATTTTTATTGTATGTTTTGGTTCCGTGATAGATGGTAGTTGATTATAAATTCTTGTTTGGTAAAATAGCGATTGAATTAATTTATCTATATAGGCGTGATATAGGTGAGCAGTTTTTATATGATCGGAGAAAGGTTTAGAAAGAGCTTTTATATTTTAATAAGTGGATAGAATAACTTATGAATTGTAGTTTCTCATTAGGAGCTTTTTAGCCACTAATCGGCTATTGATGATTATGAGTTTTATCAAAGCGACTATAAAATTAATTGGTGATGAATTAACTATATCGGCTCCTCAGGCAAACTGTTTTAGTAAGCAAGGACAAACTCCGACAATGTTTTTTGAAAGACCCATTTGAAGGTCACGGAAGTAGGGAAGGCTCCACGATTGGTATTCCAATCATGGCAGTTGTTTTCTTTTTTTGTTATATTTTTTCCTTCAGTTTTGTGCTCAGGTTTCTTATATAGAGTCGTGGCGGACACGTGTCGACACATGGTTCGTCCTTCAGGTGGCTCTACCAAAGCATGATTGTTTATGGCGAGCGGGCCCTTGTCAGGCGGCAGGCGACGCTACCCAGATTGACTTCTATCAAATCTTGATCCGTTGGTTTCTGGTTTTTTGGTGGGCGCCTCCTGGTATTCCACCCAGTCCGTCGGCTAATGGTATTGACATTAAATATAGCCGCAGCTTGTTAGGCGTGGTGGTAGACAAACCTGCCTTGAAGAGTACTTGGCGTGTCCACCTAGAGGCGGTCTGGTAGCCTCGGTGAACAGGCGGCGGTTGCCTAATGGGTGCTTCGGTGTGCTACTCCCGCGGGACGCAGGTGCAACCTTCGTTTGCGATCATGGGCCATGACGTAGATCACGTGGTGGTGGTGACGGTTGACGGTTGGAGGTCGTTCTACTTTATTGGTTCGTTGTTGCCGTCCATCTGGTTCCCGGCCGCATCCGCCTCATTATGTACAAATATTAAAAATGGTTTGTCTCTCCTTTGTGATTTTTGGTGCTTGTAGATGGGTGCGCCAACAATGTCCCCTTCACCATTATCACGTATGCCTTCTCGATTAGCTCAATTCTTTCACTCTCCTCCCCAATCTCCTCCCTCTTAACCTTGAGCCACTTTTGCTCAATTCAGGCCTCGATGCAATTTCTAGACCTTTCATTAGAGCATGTAAGTTTCTAAAATAATTTATTTATATTTGGATTTTTATTTTCTTACCATTTTTTCTAAGTATTTTTTAGAAACCAAACACAACCTAATGACTTTATTTATAATAGAATAAATCATATATATATATATATATATATATATATATATATATATATATATATATATATATATATATATATATATATATATATATATAAATCTCATGACCATCCTTATTAGAGAATGATGATTGACATTGATGAATCCTATTCAAAAATGTTCTAGTTCAATGTATTGGAGAATCAAATTCTACATCCAAATAAGTAAAGTATGATTCAATGTCCTGTAATTACAAATATGTAATATTTATTTTTAGATTGATTCTAGGATTTGTCTATACCTAGTTTTGGTTAGTCACCAAATTTGTTTTAATTCATTTATATTATTTATACCTTATGTGATTTAATGAAAAGGGTGAATTAATCTTCCAACTATTTGAGTCTTCCACATGGTATCAGAGCCATGATCTAGACCTCCCTTCTCCTAGTCATCGACTCACCTCTCTCGGCTTCTTGCTTCCCACCCTCTTCGCCTCCCCTCCTCTACTCACAGCATCGGGACTCAAGACCAGCAGCCAATCCACCATTCTATTCTCATATTCAACTTCATCCTACCCTCATCACCATCTCCCATCAAAACATCATCAAACTCACCTCCACAAACTATCTCTCTTGGAAGCTTGGTTCATTTCCTCCTCATTAACTACGACATTTACAAATTTATTGATGGCTCTCATCCTTGTCTCCTAAGCGATGACTCACTCGGTTGTGAGAACTGAGTCGGACTTTCTCTCCTAGATCCGCGAAATGAAACTACTTTTTGGTGCTCTTGTTAGATCCATTTAAACCATAATCCACCTATTCAGTTCAACAATCCCACCACCTCAGTGACGCATGGCTCACCCTTCATAACACATATGCTTATCTTTGGTGCTCTTGTTAGGTCCATTTCGGTTCCTTAATCGCCCACATTCAACGTCCACCACCTCCCTTGGCGCTATGGCTCACCCTTCATAACACATATGCTCGTCTATCTCGTGGGCATATAAAACAAATCAAGGACTAACTCAAGATTGTCGTCAAGGGTTCCTAGACCATCATCGAATACATGCACTTCATCAATTACCAAGCCGATCAACTTGCAGATCTTGGGGAACTGCTTGACCATGAGGATATTATTGTCGGAATCTTGAATGGCTTGGATGGGAATTTACAAATCCATTACCAATATTTTAAGGTCGGGCCTTCGATTTATGTTTGATGAATTACACGAAAAATTGATCAATCGAGAATTTGTGCTAAAACAATCGCAGTCCGATCACTCCTCATTCCCAGTCACTACCAACATAGCCTCTAGGCGCTCCACGAGCGGGACCTGCCCATCCCACTTCGGCTCCCTTAGTTTGTCATCATGCTTTAGGCTCCTCATTCACCTGTTTATAGTTGACCTCCATCTGGCGATAGTCTCGCGGGTACCTAGGTAAATGCCAAGGTTGTCGAACTGTGGTCACTTTCGGTCAATCGGTGCCCTAATCTGCCAGCTTGTGCTGACCTCCGCGCCTGCGAGGCTTCCCATACTCACTAGCTCGGCCCTCCTTAGCTCTGCCCAATCAGTAGTGGCACCCCATGGCTCATGTTGCCACCTCTCCGTCTTCGGCATCACCACCATGGTTGCTTGACACTAATTTACCTCTCATCCGTCAGCCTTGAGCTCAGCGAAGCCTCGACCTCCATACTCCCAATGATGGTCCAAATGACGTTGTCAATTGTGATGGTACTAGGTTACATATTACACATTCGGGCTCCACTTCCTTATCTACCCCTTCATGTTCTTTTACTTTACAGAATGTTTTATGTGTTCCTAACATGAAACGAAATCTTATATCTATCTCACAATTTGCAAATCAAACAAAACATCTGTTGAGTTTTTACCTTCTTCTTTTCATGTGAAGGATCTACGAGATAAGGCAATATACATATTCACGGTTACACTAAAGATGGCATTTATTAATGGCTGGCCAATCCTTCCACCTCTATCATTGTGTTCTCGATTATCAGCTCACCTTCTTATTGGCATCATTGGTTGAGCTATCATTCGAGCCATTCTTCGACATTTAGTTTCCATTACAAGTTGCACACTATGTCTACCTTGTGGGTCTTCTTTTTTCATTGTAATGACTGTTTTTGTAATAAAAGTCATAAGTTACCTTTCTCTCAATCCACCATTGTGTCTTCAACTCCACTACACATTATCTTTTTTGATGAATGGACATTTTCTATTTAGTCAATTAACAACTTCAAATACTACGTTGTCTTTATTGATCACTTTACCCATTTAATCTGGCTCTACCCGCTCAAACGCAAATCCGATGTCAGTTTGATTTTCCCGCTTTAATCACTTATTGAAAACTACCAAATGAAAAATCATCACTCTTTACTCGGATAATGGGGGTGAATTTTACAGGTACGTCACCTTTTTAGTACCCACTTGGCATATCTCATCATACATCTCCACCACAAATGGGTTTCTTTAAGTGTCGCCACCGTCACATAGTTGAAACCGGTTTACCACTTCTCTCTCGGGCCTCTCTTCCCATTTCTTTCTGGTCATATACCTTTCTCACAGCTGCATATCTCATTAATCGTCTCCCCACACCTACCCTACAAATGTCCTTTCCATATCATAAGTTATTCAATTCTCCTCCCAATTATTATAAACTATGTGTCTTTCGTTGTCTATGTTATCCATGGCTTTGACCTTACTCGATGCGCAAACTCACTCCTCACTTCACCCCTTGTGTCTTCCTTGGCTACTCGCTTACCCAAAGTGCCTACATCTGTTATGACCCTTCTACTACCAAAACCTATCACTCCCGTCATGTTCGTTTTGTTGAGTCCATCTTTCCCTTGTTTACGGTCCAACCTTCCCTTCCCCTCGGGTCCTCACCCCGGTCCACCATCTCCACATGGTTCGGTCCTTATGTCGACTCGACCACGCCTCCGACACCCTTGGTGTTGATCCACACCCCTAACTTAGGTGCATCAATCCTCACCCACTTCTCAAAGGTTTGAACCCCTTGGCCGAGCTGTCCCTGAATGCCCAAGAATCCGAGCCCTCCACCATCATCCCACACACTCTTCCCCAACTGTCCACTGTCTCTACTCCCCTATCAACGGTCAAGTTGTCACTTGCCCAGTACGGAACTCCTCCATTACCATGTCCATTTGCTAGAGGAACTCGAGGCCCTCCTTACCAAGCCCCTTTACCCCCTTTTCCCTCTGTCACTCATTCTCACCCACCAACATTTCTAAACTAGTCCACAAACTCACCCTCTCTGCCTAACTAGCCTGTGACCTTGAACCAACCTTTGTAACCCATGCCATCAAAGACCCTAGATGACGCACGGCCATGTCAAAAAGTTTGGAATGTCACTTAGGAATTGGTACCGCCCAAGTCGACTCTAAACATTATGGGTTGTAAGTGGATCTTTCGAATCAAACGCTTACTTAATGGTTTTGTGGACAGGTACAAAGCACGGTAGTTTGCCCGAGGTTTCATCAAAGACCTAGCATTGGCTTGTCATGGCACCTTCGGTCCGATGGTGAAACCAACCCTTTGTTCGGTTGGTCCTTTCTCTTGCCCAGTAGCAGTGGTGCCTCGGCCGGCTCGATGTCGACATGCCTTCACTCTAGGGCGCCCTTCACGAGGAGAGTGTTCATGGCTCGACCATGGGGCTTCAAAAACAACGATCATACGGATCATGTTTCAGAAGCCGTAATCAATCTATGGGCTAAAGCAAGCACCTTGATCATGGTATAATGAGCTCAAACAATTTTTACTTACCTCTAGTTTTCTGAACTTCACTACAGATACCTCTCTATTCATCCTCCATCGTAATGCGGTTACCATTTATCTGCCAGTGTATGTTGTTGACATTATCATCACAGACAACAATCCACCGGCTGTTTAGTACTTCACCACCTTGCTCTCTGCTTGGTTTTCTCTCAAGGACATGGGTCCCCTAACTTATTTCCTTTCGGGTTGAAGTCTCTCATCGGCCTGACTTGATCCTTTCCCAGCGAAGGTATAGTCTACCTCCTTGCACGGCCCAAGATGATGAGAGGCCCTGATCTTCACCCAATGCCGACCTCTCCTACCTTGTCTCTTCAGTTCGGTAGTGCACTATCTAACCCTTCTGCGTTCCGTATCATTGTCGGTAACCTTTAGTACTTAACATTGACCCAACCAAACGTTGGTTATGCGATCAATAAGCTTTCTCAATCCATGCATCGCTTGACCAGTGACCATTGGACAGTTGTCAAGAGTATTCTCCACTATTTATGTGGCACTATTGATCATGGGATTCTTCTCCATTTCCAATCTCCACTTGATTACGTAATACACTTTCGAAGCGTTGACTGAGGCAGCCAAGGATGATTTTACACTCCACCTAACGCCTTCATTATCTATCTCAATTTGCAATCCCATCTCTTGAGTTCAAAGAAATAGCGTACGAGTTGCTAGGTCCTCCACTTTGCGGTTGAATACGGTCACATTGCTACCACATTCTCCGAGCTCATTGGATATCTTATCTCCTCTACGGGAACTCGGCCTCTCCTCTACTTGAGCACCAGTTCTCACACAACAATGTCGGTGCAACAACCTCTACTCAGGCAGGTGTTCCACTCATGTATGAAACATGTTGCACTTGACTACCACTTCATTCATGAACAAGTTCAAATTGGTGATCTTCGTATTACCCATGTTGCTTCTACGGATCAACTTGCAAATGCTCTCACCAAACCTCTACCCCACACCCTTTTTCATCAGTTAATACTCAAGATTGGTCTCTCATCTCAGAGCTCCAACTTACAGGGGCATATTAGAGAATCAGATTCTACATCTAAATAAATAAAGTACGATTCAATGTATGTCCTGTAATTACAAATATGTAATATTTATTTTTATATTGATTCTAGGATTTGTCTATACCTAGTTTAGGTTAGTCACCAAATTTGTTTTAATTCATTTGTATTATTTATACCTTATATGATTCAATGAAAAGGTTGAATTAATCTTCCAACCTTTTGAGTCTTCCACACAATGTAACAAACGCCTTTAATAGAAATTTTGACTCATAGATTTGAAGCGAATATGCCATGAAGAGAGAAGAAATGCAACGTAGAACGCACCATGAAGAAAAAAAGAGATTTGTGCATACCCATCGGAGAAGATAAAGTATTTGCCATGGTTTAGTCCATTTCAAAGTTATCACCAATCTGTACATCGATGTCCTTAGGTCCTTTCCACTATATTTGGAGAATTACTCTCCTGTGTTATTTCTTAGTTTTTACTACTATGATTTATTCTCCCATACAATTCCCCATGTATTCTGTTAGGTTTAAGATTGTTCATATCTTTATCTCAATGTTCTACAAGAAGATGTCTACCTCAAAGCCCCAATTTGATGAAGATTTAATGAAATATGTGTGAAGTTCTTGGAAAGACTAAGAAGTAGTCTAGACTAATAAGGTCGTCTCACAATGCAGGGACGTGCGAGACTCAGAGACTCTGGACTAGGTGTAGAGTTGACGTAGGAAACAAGGTAGTCAACTAGATTAGAGGATAAGGAACTTGGGGAGCAAGTAAGCAATGGGCCTGAGATGATTTTTGGCAAGTAGATAAAAATCAAATCAAGAGGATCCAGACTTCTAAGTAATCAAACCATAATAAAAAAACAAATTAGGATTCTATTCTAAAGAGGATACTTAATCAGCAAGTTTCCTATTTCTCTTACTTGATAGCTTAAAGAATGCGAGAAAAATAGAAGGTAGAATCTGGGGTCATATTAGGATAATGATCTAGCACTATCAAGACTTCCAAGATTGAATCTCAAAGGTTATAAACTCGGGGGTTGGAAGTTCTCATCAAAGTTTCAAAACGAAACTTAGGAAGAACA
Source organism: Tetrastigma voinierianum (assembly GCA_016808115.1). Lineage (NCBI taxonomy): Eukaryota > Viridiplantae > Streptophyta > Magnoliopsida > Vitales > Vitaceae > Tetrastigma > Tetrastigma voinierianum. The sequence goes on along the minus strand of JAEQBH010009620.1, from coordinate 75,017 downwards.
AGCCGAAGTGCGGGACGTGTTGAAAAGTCTGCGAGTGCAAATCTTGGTTGGTATTGCATGTTAAAAGCCTTTCACGTTGTGTGAAAGATGTTTTTTAATTTTATCATCTTATATTGATGTATTATGGGTTATGGGTGTGTGATGTTGTTGAGAGGGGAATTGAGGGAGTTCATTCTGAATTCAACTATGAGTGATTAAGTTTTAAGAAGGGTCATGGGTAGAGAGGGAGTCTTATACCACACAAGACCAATTGTAAACGTTGATTTGGATAAGTGGAAATCCTTGTATCTGAACATAGCCCCATGGACATATGTAGTTGTTGAACCACGTAAAAAAAATTGTGTGCCTTTACTTTATTGCATAAACTTTATATTAGCTCTACACACACTAAGACCACAAGGGGAATTTAGACACACTGCACTACAATCCGAACGAAGATAATAGTCCGAACACCAGGGACTTTGACCAGGGGCACGCACTTTTATCTGTCATATTCTTATCTTCTTCCTGTTTAAAAAAAAAAAAAGATATATATATATATATATATAAGATTTTGATTTTATTTTTGCCTAGAAATATTAAAAAAAAATATTGTTTTTAAAAAAAATCACTAAAAGGTTAATTAATGTATGTGCAGAAAATGTAGGGAAGAGCATAGGATTGAGGAAGTAGCTAGGAGTAGTGTCGTTCAACAACATTACAAGACTGGTTTTTGGGAAAAGGTTTATGAATTTGGAGGGTGTATTGTGTTGGGAAAACCCCGAGATCAACCTTGGAAAAATATCAACTAGGAAAAATAAATGACACAAGGATTTACATGGAAAACTCCTTTATTGGAGAAAAACCACAGGCCAACCAAGACAAAATCTACTATGTAATAAATTTGTACAATTACATAGATTTTCACCGCTCACCCCACAGGAAACTGAGACAAATACAAGAGAAAATATACACCTAGAACCACTGTCCAAAGATAGCTACACTATAAATCCCTTATTAAACCTAAGAAAGAACCCCTTGCTCTTTCTCACAATCATCTCCTCTACCTAACTTTCTCTCACATTCTTGGATAATCAAATACTGAAGAAGGAACTCCCTATTTATAAACAATCTACCAAGTGTAGAGCCACTATTTCTAAATACCAGCTAAAAACAATTTAGCCGCCGCTTTGGTGACATGAGTATCTAACATGAGAGGAGAAAGGGTGGCTGCCTCTTTTCTTTATCAAAGAGCAGGCCCCTTCTTCAACTTTATTTATTTTCTTCATTTAATGAGGTGGGCCCTTATGGGAGGACACTGCACATCGATATCAGCCCATCCGGCTTCGTTGGGGCGTCGTAATCTTTGTTATCTCTGTAGCGTTAACTTTTCTTTACAAGTAGGAATGCTTTTGAAACTTTAAAGTTGAAATTTTGTCTAATAAATACCACATTCTCTAAACTGAGAATCATACTCTACCATAACGAGTATACAAAACACTTAGAACTTTTACTAGTTCCAAGACTTTCTTTATCAACACATGTCGATCGTCTTGCTAACTATGGTGCAACTCCACCTGTTTCGCTTTCCCCGAGAATTCTTTAGCCATCAACATCTTCCCACCACACACCTTACACAAAATTGTGAAACCGGTGCTCATGTGCAAATGTGGACCCTTCTTCTTATTTTATCCTCTTTTACATGGCAGCTAAACGGACATGCCACGGATGCATTTCCTTCTTAAGGAGAATCTCATCAAGCGTACTATGTTGGTTTAGGAGTCGAAGCCATTCTTTGAACTAGCTCCACCTGGACACTTCTTCTTGATGTGCCAGTTGTCCACACACCCGACATCTTACTTTTAGAAGTTTTCTTTTTCCTACCCTTCCTTGACCACCAGTGCATTTTCAACTGTTGAAGCATTTTTCTCAATACCAAGCCCTCTTTCTTCATACAGAAGTTTGGTGGTGACTTCTGAATAAATCATCGTTTCTTTCCTATACATCAAGATAGGCTTCATGTGTTCATAAGAGGGTGAAAGAGACCATATAAAACGAAATTCCTTATCCTCATCAGATATCACAACTCCAATAGCCTCTAAATCTAAAATGATGCCATTGAGAATACTCAGGTGGTCCGAGATCCTTGTACCTTCCTCCATGTGCAGTGTATGAAACTGCTCCTTCATATACAACCGATTTGAAAGACTCTTTGCTTAATACATCTACTCAAGCTTTTCCCAAAGTCCCTTAGCGGTCAAAATCCCAGAGACACGTTTTCTAGAATATTCTTCGCCAAACACAACCTTATGGTACTGTCAGCTTTCAAATCTAGGTCCTCCTAATCTTCATCACTTATAGTAGACTTAGAAACCTCAAATCTTATAGAATCTTCACCGGAGGCAGTGATAGGCTCGCCCTTCAACGCCTTATGTAACCTAGACTGATTTAATAAATCCTTGACTTGCACTTTCCACGGGCGAGTGATTCTCTTATAAAATTTCTCAACATCAAACTTAATCAACGACATTTTGTCACGGAACGTCGACTCACGATACCACTTGTTGGGGAAAACCCCGAGATCAACCTTAGCAAAATATCAACTAGAACGAAGAAATAAACTAGGAAAAATAAATGACACAAGGATTTATGTGGAAAACTCTTTTACTGGAGAAAAACCACAGGCCAACCAAGACAAAATCCACTATGTAATAAATTTGTACTATTACATATATTTTCACCGCTCACCCCATAAGAAAACTGATACCAATACAAGAGAATATAAACCTAGAATAACCAAGTGTTTACCACTATCCAAAGATAGATACACTATAAATCCCGTATTAAACCCGAGAAATAACCCCTTGTTTTTTCTCACAATCTTCTCTTCTACCTTACTTTCTCTCACATTCTCAGATGATCAAATACTAAACAAGGAATTGCCTATTTATAGGTAGAATACCAAGTGTTGAGCCCCTGTTTCTAAATACCAACTGCAAACAATTTGGCTACCGCTTTCATGACATGAGTATCTGACACGAGAGGAGAAGGGGGCTACTGCCTCTTTTCTTGATCAAAGAGTAGCCCCCTTCTTCAACTTTATTTCTTTTCTTCATTTAATGAGGTGGGACCCTCATGAGGAGGACCCCTACTCATCATATTGGATGAGCAGGGTTTGGAATTCAAGGCTATTGTGGCCAATTTGGTAAAGCTTAAAGCATCACTAATCGTGATCGAGCACATCCCATGGCCCCATTGGGTGTTCCCACTTTAAGGAAGGTATGCGCCCTTCTTTCGGTGGCGTCCGACCGACTCACTAGAGCCATCATGAGGTGGAGCATACCCTTGCCCGTCATCTTCTACTCCGAATAAAGTGGCGAAGCAATCAAAGGAACCCCATCGAGTTGTAGGCAAGGATCTTGATTTATGGGACCCACGATGGCAGTATTAAACCTTACCCTCTTGTCATATCAATAAACCCTTTTGGTAAGTAATCACAAGAATTGTTTTAGCTTTCATCAGTTGAGTACAATGCATTAGAAGATCCATCATTTAGGGTTCTTTACCAGTTACCACCCATAAAAATCTTTGTCCGCTCATCTCTAGCCCTAATGCTAGTTCATTGACCTATTCATAAGATAGGTTTCCACAACTTCCTAATGAAATGTATAGAACCCACCCGTGTGGATGATCGTCCCAGCAATTTAAGCATTAGAATCATCATTTCTAAATCAGAATTCGGTCGAGCAGTGGTCAATGAGTAAGCGGAGTAGTTTAATCGATTCGCCATCTTCTAAAGCCCTAACAACTCCTGGTTCCACGTCCATGCAATTATTTACTATAATGCCTTTAGCTATGGACAATTGCTTCATGTGATGGAGAAACACTTTGTAGGCCTCATTCTTTCTGTCCTGGATCGGGTCCATGAGGTCTTTTCCTTGGGAATTGAGGCGCGCAGAGAAAGCTTGACTTGATTCAGGTAGGTCTCTATGCTCATAGGAGAACATTTCATCAAATTTTGTGAAGTGAAGGCAAATTGATAAGGCCATGGCTTGGAGCATAAAGAAAACATAGAATGCGGGCGAATTTGTCAGCCAGATTGAACACATCGGTGCAGTAAGATCGACTATCCGCGGTGACTAATCGAATTTTAATCGCCATTGATTTGAGTACTTATAAACCCGTAACTTGAACAAGAATTTAGTTTAGAGGAACATAAGTGACAAACATGGAACTTTAGCATATTAGTAGCTAAAGAGTTAGTATGTGAAAGAGTCAATCAAGGCTAGACATACTTAATTTCTATTGTGTTAAGCGGTGTTTCCAACATATTCGTAAAACTCCAAAATAAGCCAACCATGTGAAATTCTCTTCATTTTATTGCAAGAAAATTACAAGTGGTTCAAATAAGATGTACAATTCAATCACATCCTACATAAACTCAGGGATCTTACATGCCTTACAAATGCATCGATGGCTACAGGTTTAGTAAATGGGTCTGCAACCTTCTCATTGGTTGGAATGTGTTTCAAAACCACTTCATTTTACGTGATCATATCTCTAAAAAATGATATATAATTTGTATATATTTGGTCTTCCCACTTAACTGATACTTTGGATCCTTAGTAAGCGATGCAACCATGTTGTCCTGACAAAGTCATGAGGCTGAAGTTGTTTTAACGAACTCTAAGTCTTGTAATAGCATATCAACCAAACTATCTCATGTATACTTGAGGAATAAGCTACATATTCTGCTTTCATTGTTGATATGGTTATACAAGATTTTTTCTTGCTACAACATGAAATTGCACAATCATTAAGCAATAACGTGTATCCATATGTTGATTTTCATTGATCAAGATCCCCTCCCTAATCAACATCCGTATAACTAATCAATCATAAATCCCTCCCTTGGTAGCATAGTACATTATCTGTTGTTCCTTTTAGATATCTCAGAATTCTCTTCACTGCCTTCTAGTGTTTTTTATACCTGGATTAGATTGAAATATGCTTGTTAGCCCAATGACATAGCATATGTTTGGACGTGTGCATATCATTGCATACATCAGACTTCTAACAACATTGGAGTAAGGTACTTTGGACATTTGTTCTTTTTCTTTAGGCATCTTGGGACTATATCAAGACTAAGGCTCAAACTTCTTTCAATAGAGAATTATCCATAGGCTTGCAATCATCACTATATATTAATGTTTCAAAATTTTCTTAATGTATGTCTCTTAGAGATAAAGCCTAGAGGTCTTTTATCGATCCACTAAAGACTTAACATGAATATAGCTAGACTCACCCATGTCATTCATTTTGAAATTTGATAATGACCACTTCTTGGTAACATCTATAAACTTCTTATCATTTCCAACAATCAGTATGTCATCGACATATAAGGATAGAATTATGAAATGATTATTTGAGCAGATTTAACATATACGCAATGATCTTCTTCCATCATTTATAAAACCATCTTTTAGCATGGCTTGAAGAAATTTTAAGTTCCATTGTCTTGAGAGGCATGTTTAAGACATAGATGGTTCTTTTAACTTGCAAACTTTGAGCTTTTGTTCTTTAAGCTTAAGTCTAAAAGTTGATTCATATATATTTCTTCATCTAGCTCTCCATTAAAGAAAGTAGTCTTAATGTCCATTTGGTATAATTCCAGGTCCATTCTTGCTATAATAGCTAGAATGAGGCGAACAAATGCAATCCTAACCACATGCGAGAAAGTCTCTTCATAATCGAAGCCCCTCTTTCCCCGCAACTAATCAGAAGCCTTATATCTATCCAATTTATTCCCACATCTACCTTCGTTTAATATTGAGAACCTACTTGTTCCCAATGAACTACACGACAACGTGTCAATTAACCAATCCCATATTTTATTTTATTTCATTGAATTCATTTCTTTTTCAATAGCTTCAAACTACTCTTTAGCTTTAGGACCAAAAAGATCTTATTGTATTATTTTGGGCTCTTCTTCATCATGAACAATCATGAAGGCTTCCCCCTCAACCTCAAAGAGACAACAAGGAATTCTCTCACAATTATTAGGTTGAGGTTGAGATCGTTCATGATCTCACTCCATAGGAACATAATCTAACAAATTGTCACTCCCACTTGCTTCAAGTGGGATTATACTTTTTATATTGTTTGGTCACGTTAGTATTGAATCAATGATTCTTACATTCTTACGGAGCTCAAAATCTTCCATTTCATAGAAATGAACAACCCTATCTATCTCACCTCGTCCGAAATTCTCTTACAGAATCGACATCTCGTGACTTAATTTTTGTAACGCTTCCATTTAAATCTTCCCCCAAAAGACATATCCTTTAGTACTTTGAGTATCTTATGAAGATACACTTCTACCCCCTAGGAAAGCTTCCCATATTCATGAGAAATATTATGGATATAAGCCGCACAACCCCATGAGCAGCATGATGTTTCAAATCAGGTTTCTCACCTTCCATAATTCATATGGAGTGGAAGGGAATAAATTTAGATGGAACTCTAGTTAGAATGTAAGTTGCATTCATTAGCATCCCAAAGAGATGGGCAACTTTTCTAAACATCATCGAGCCACCATGTCCAAAAGGGTCGTATTCCTTCTCTTTACTACACCCTATTGTTGTGGAGTGTAGGAAATGGTCAGTTGTCTAACTATACCTTTATCATTAGAATATGCTTTAAATAAATCAAATAGATATTCATGTCCTACATCAGTCCGTAAAGATTTTATTTATGTGTTTAACTGATTCTCAACCAATATACTATAACTTTTGAAGTAATCCAATGCTTCAAATTTGTGGGAGATCAAATAAACATGACTGAATCTAGTGAAATCATCTATGAAAGTGATGAAGTATTGAGCATCATGTCTTGCCCTTACATTCATTGGGCCATAAATGATAGAGTGAATAAGCTCTAAAGGAAAATTTGCTCTCTTGGCTTTACAAAAAGGCAATCTCGTTGCTTTTCCTACCAAACATTGCTCACATATAGGCAAATATCTTATCTATAGATCTAAAGACCTTGACACTTAGCTAATTTATTTAGACGATCATGTCTATGTGTCCCTGACCTAGCATGCCATTGAACATCATTCACAAAGAATTACCATTTGAATTTCCCTTTGAAAAAAAAAAAGCTGATGTAGGTTATTATTAGGAATAGTATCTAATACAATAAATTCATCTAATAGAAATCCATATCCATAAACTATGTTCTCCAATAATACCTCAACACAATCTTGTTCAAATACAATTTTAAAACCAAGTTTAACCAAAACTACAATGGCAACAAGATTACGTGAACAGGCATAAATTATCATGGAGATAAAGTTGCAACCCTTCCTCATTACCAATTTGTAGGTGCCAATTCCCGAAACACGTCCGTGATGTATTATTTCTCATGTAAATTCTCCTACTTCCCGAAATTCGACGAAAATCCACATATGCATTGAAGTTCCTTGTTATGTGGTCAATTGCTAATAAGTCTACAGTCCAAAAAGGAACAATCTCAGTCAAGTTTAAGAAACTACTTATAAAGGCATTATAGAAATGAATTTAGTCATATTTTACCTTTGGTTCAATGCCATCACGAGCAAATTAACCAGACTTCCCATAATTGAAGCAATTCATGTTCCTACTCTACTTTCCTATTCGCTTTCCACGCTTGTGATTATTTTCTCTTAGATTGGTCTTGTTTCCTCCCTTCCTTGGCTTGAAACCTTTCTCCTTCCATTTCTGTTGTCATATGCCCAAAGTTCCAACTTTCTTGGATTCAATCATATAATCCTATCCCCTAGGCTTATTAGCGAGAAGATGATCCTCCTTAGCTCAACATGTTGTGTGACATCATCAAATATTTTGATGTTATCGTTATGGGTAATGTTTATTCTGTGATACTCCCAAGCATTTGGAAGAGAGTAAATCATAAGCTTAGACCTGTTGCTCATCAGTTAGCTTGTAGCCAACACCCTTCAGTTCACTTATCATATTAGACTTCATAGTCATGTGTTTCCACATAGTGTGATTTGATTGCTTCTTGTAAGCATCAAATTTCAAAGTCAGCTGACGCAACCTAGTGGCTGAAGTACCAATAAATTGTAGTTTGACAGCGTCTCAAACGACCTTGGTTGAGTGATTATTCTCAAAGCGCAGCATTAGATAATTCCTTATATTGTTCAACATCAAAATGCTACCAACCTGATCCTTATGCTCATAAGCCTGATATGCTTCCATATCTCGCCTGTTTTGGGCAGTCATCCCATGCTTAGACTCAACCAATGGTTGCAAGATTGTCTCTAGCATGTAAACTACGTGGCACAGCTCACAACCTAGAGACCCATAACATGTCTCAAAGTTCTAAATTAAACAATAAAAACTTAATCTTGTAAGAGAAACAAAGTGTAACACCCAAAATTATACCCTAGTAGTTATTACAGTTTAGTGGTATAATATAAGTTAAATTTGTATTTTTTGGAAATTTAAGTGCTAAGGGCGAATAAGGGTAAAATGGTAATTGTCAAATTAAGGACTCAAAGGACATAAGTTAAAAGATTATATCTTGTGTAGATTTGAAGAACTTGATTTGCAAATGGGATAAAGAAGAATGACTAAAATGAAAGGGCTAAAAATTTAGCCAAATGAGGGATAAAGGCCAAAAATTGGTGCTTGGGGGAATGAGACAAAGTTCTCATTTGGCTTTTTAAGAAGCAGTTAAGGCATACGGTTTGCGGAGAAGAAGAAGCTAGAAACTAAGATAAAATATTGAAGTGCTCTATTGAGTGTTGTTTGATCGTTGGTTGGCGATCTTCTGCTATAAAATTGAGTCTTCTTTTTGTAGGCATTCTGAATAACCGCTTCATCCCACCTTCTCCAATAACTACTCACGTACCCCCTTTGTAGTACTTGTTCTCAAGTCACTTGTTACTATAATTGTTCTCCAAACCCTTATCCACTAACAATTTGTTCTCCCAAGCAACTTATTCACTAACAATTTGTTCTCGTTCTGGCTTGAGTTGAAGAAAAAGTCTCATTCCACTTGCTTGGCCCGGGATAAGTCTCATTTGAGTTGACACTTTTACAAATTGAAGAATTTTCGCAAATATCAACTTGTACCTTTGTGGTGATTATAAGATTTGAAACTTCTTGGACTAGGTTGGGCTCGGTTTGGGCTTGGTTTATCCATTCGGCCCATTCCACTATCCTTTGGGCCAAATAATTATCCAAATACTATTTTGGCCCAAAAAATTCATTTTTATTGTAAACACATACACATTTGGCCATTGTGAATCTGGTGGGTAGAGATGAAACTACAGTTTCGTTTCGGGTTTACAAAAAAAGAAAAAAAAAAAAAGAAAAAAATTGAATCCATTAAAAACCAGATAAAGCAAGTCATCATTTGGTTCTACTTGCCATCCAAGTTCCCCACAGTGTAAACATATCATCTGTGTCGATTGCTACTAAGATCCATGTAAGTCTGAGTGAAAATTGACAATGAAGCAATAAGTTTGATCTTGGACATCAACTGGTGAACCGAATGGACGCATGTTTTGATGTTACCCAATTAAAATAAACAAATAAATTTTAAATTATTTCTTTGTTAATATTTTGTTTGTACATCTTTTGAATTAGGTTAGGTAAAGTAATGGTTGAAAATATCGTTTCGATGGATATATGGTGTTTGGATTCTGGAATATGAGGATATAATCACCTCGATATATGGGGTGGATATTTTTTATATGAAATAAAAATTATTTAAAATTTATGATAACATATAGATAGAGGCTTGAAAAATAATAAATAATAATAATATATATTTTTTATTATCTTAGATAATTGTAATATAATTAGCAGAAATAAATTTAAAAATAAAGGTTAACAATTTTCAATACTTGTAGTCATTTTTTTTTAAAAGGAAAAAAAATTGAACATATATTTAAAATAATAATTTCTAAAATTATTGTCGATAATTTTAGTATTGCTACTAATTTATTTATTAATTAAATATATATATATATATATATTAATAATTTATCTTATTAAATTAATATTAACCCCATAATGTATACTTTATTATTATTATTATATATTTATGCAACTTTTTGAAAAAAAATCATTTTTAATATTTAAAAATATACAAAATTAAATAAAAGTAAAAGAATAAATAAAAAATAAAATTGAAATTATCATCACTTTTAAATTAGTGAGATAAATAAGGATATATTATAACCATAATTTATCTTTCGTTTTAAAAAAATCATAATTTATCTAATTAAAATGTATTTAATAATCTAAAAAGTCAATATATTAAATTTATAGAAGTTTGAAAGTTGTTTTGCTAAAATTTAAGGGACTCGGGGCTTTAAGATTCACGGGGTAAATGAATGGAATTGATATTTCTTAAACAAATTTATAATTTCCCAAAAAAATCGATTATATCCCAAAAAGTTGACAATTCTAAAGGATAGAGTGCTTTCAAAAAAGTAGGTGAAATCTTAGTTCGTTGGATCATCTGTAATAAGCATTTCAGGTATTGGATCATTTGATCAAACGGTTAAAGGAGTCGATATTTTGAATATATCATGGATATATAGGCAATATATCATGATATATCAGTGATTTTCCATAAATAAATAAATAAATCGCCTAAGCTCTACTCCATGTGTGCATCTCTCTTGCATGCTTGATATCTCCATTCGTTCAACCGATTATCGTGCCAGCATATCCGATTTTTTTTATCCTTGAGTAAGAGTATCTCAACTCAACACATGTTGTAGTTTAAAACCCATCCTTACAAATTTTTAATCTAGTCAATAGAGGAGTCGTGTTGACTCGGAGAAATTGATTTTAATTAATTTTTTGACACTCGTATTTTAAAGTAAATTTTCAGACAATTTAGATTAAATAAATAAATATTTGAAGAATTTTATTTAAAAACAATATTTTGAATTTTTAAAGACCTTTTAGGTTCTGAAAAACATATGATAATTTTTTTTTAACATTATATTATTAAAATCTAAAGGAATATTTTAAACTTTTTATTAACATAAAATTATTGTGAATTATTAAATTTATGAGAGGTAATAAAAGTGAAATTGAATATGTAACATATATGTATATTAATTTCGAATTTCTATTTTTCCGTTCCAATTTTAAATCATGGCAATAAGAGAAGAACTACAATTCATATTAATTTTACTCAATACAAAGAAATCCGAACAAATATCAAATTCTACTGCTTTACGAATTCTTTTTTTAGAGAATGCTTCTCAAATTCTTAATAATCCTAAAATGATTCCAATTCTAGTTCATATCTAATTATTATTTTAAATACTATTTAAAGCTTAATAATAATACTGCAGTGTCTCATCTTTTCAAAGCTTTTCTTCCTTTTACGATCCAATGGCATCTCTTAATGCGAATCACTCTTCACTCCGTTCCATGATGTTATTCAGGTACTTTTTCTTTTATCTATCTTCAAGTTATTTATATACAATTCTTTTTATAATATTTAAATGAGTTATAATTAACTCTATGAATTTTCATGTGTTCCTATGTTCTCGTAGACGACCGTCAACTATTGCCAGCAACACAGTTCATGCCTTATTTAAAAACATGTAAGTTTTTAGTGTTTGTTTCTTGTACGTTTTCATCATTTAAAATCGAAAATATGATGTTTTCATAAAATGTTTCTCGATTATTTTTAATTGTTTTTACAATGTTTTAAAAATCGGACGTGTTGAGCTGTAAGTTACCCGTTCACAATTCCTTTGGTTTAGGAGGATTAAACGGCGTCATAAATAGATAGTAATATATTGTCAAAATAATAATTATAAATGGATTTGACTAATTCAGTAGATTCAATCATTCAGGTTCAGCGATTCAACGCCCGATTCAACGGTTCACGATAGGTTCAAGCGGTTTAAACTTTGAACCAAACTGGTTTTATAGCCGGTTCATGATTCAATTGAACTGATCCAATTTTTAAAACATTAGTTTTTATTCATGTTTTAGAGATTGTTTTAAACAGAAGTAGTTATTCAAATAAGTTGAAAATAATGTAACGTTTTTAAAATAGACCTTTACTGTAAATCTTGAAATATAAATTTTGAAACAATTTTTAAAAATTATTCTCTCAAATTATTTTTATAAAATTTTTATTAAAAAATTTTATTTTTCAAAAGAATTAAGACCTAATTATTTTATTGGTACAAAGATTATTTTCCTTTCTATAAATACCAGTCATAAACATTATGAAATTTTGATGGATAACTTAGTTTGTTTAAGATCTTAAGGTTTAATCTGATGATTACCGGTTCAAACCCCCTTAAAATCATTGAAAGTTTACTTGATCGTTAACTTTAAGACCTTATGAGATTAATTAAGGTATGCACAAATTGATGGGACATCCATGATTATAAAAAAAAAAAAAAAAAGTCATTATCGTTCTATTACGTGACATTTATATGAGAAGAAAATCTAGTTTTTTATTTTCTTGTATGCAGTGTTAATGTCACATTTGGACCAGTACTAAAACAAAGTAACGGTAGATTAATTGGTGCGAATCCAACTATTCAAGCAGATATTACCCATATCTGTGCTTCATCTCAAACATTTGTAGGATCGAGAATAGTAAGTATTTATTTTAATTTATTTTTCATATAAGCCTTAATCTTAATGGCACATGATGTCACACGGTACGACAATACGAACCTCACCCCATAATTTATGAAGGTCAGTATATATCATTACTTAGTATTGGTGGGACTGTTACTTCGATGAACAAGTCTCGCTTAGCATAGATGGTGCAAAGAAACAAGTCCTTTTGTTTTTTTTTTTTTTTGGGTTAAATAACATACCATACGTCATGTTGTTTATGACGTGGATTATATTTTTTAAAGTTTAAATTTTTAATTATACTTTCTGTGTCCATATCAACTAAACATGAGATATTTAAAAAAAAAATATTTTGATTTGTACAATGACAAGTATAAAATATTATCCAATATCATAATTAAACATTTATAAATATATTTATGAGATAATTCTAATAAATTAATATGTAAAATAATTTTAGTATAACACCCAAATATACCCTAACAGTTTCGGACATGTTTAGGGTTTAATAAAAGTTAAATATGAATTTACGGGAAATAAAACGAGAAACCCGGAATTTGTATAGGATAAAACAAGGGTACATATGTAATTTACCAAAAATGGACATATTAGTCATAAAATAAGAAGGCTATGGGTTAAAATAGAAATATGCCTAACTTTATTTGTAAAAAGAGAAGAACTTAAGGACTAAAGTGAAATAAATGAAAATTTAACCCAAAAAAAAAGGGTTTTTGGGGGCCAAACATGGCCTAAGGAGAAATATTTGATTTAAGACCAAATTTGGTCTCATTTTGGGGAGAAACCCGTGGAGAAGAAGAAGAAGAAGGAAGAAGAAAATGGAAATTTAGGTATGGATCTTTGAATTTTTGTATGGAAGTATGAATTTTGTATGGGATTATGTATAATTGGACCATGGTAGGGTTTCAATGGTTTTAAACCTAGGGTTTTTGTTAGTTTCAAAATGCAGCCCTAGATTTCTTGAAAGTAAGATTGGTAAAACCTTAAATGCTTTCTGAGAAAAATATAGAATCCTCTCTTTTGGGGTTGGATTCATGGTTTAATTGCGAAATGGAGTTTGGGTTAGAACAAACCCTAACTAATCCCTTATGTGAGAATTTATGTATGGGTTCCCTTATTATATTAGAGTTGTTTTAAGGGTAATTCGTAGAAAGGTTTTGAAGTAAGATAAGTATTGAAAGATGATTTCTGCGTAGAATAGAGCACTACTAAAAATAAGCTTGATTGCAGGCCAAATTCACGACCTAAAAGTGGTGGTAAATACAGGCTCATATCACGACCATTTAGAGACAAAAGGGGTTTGGTCAAAAGAAAATTCGACCAAATTTCCGACCAAAAGACCATTCATATTCACCAGGCCAAATAATTTTGGTCGAAGGTGAGCTCTGTAAATTAGGCGGGAATTAAGCGCGAAAAAGTGAATAATTCTGGAGCCAATAACGACCAAAAATAAGTACCATGAAAAATGGTGTTAACAAAAAATTTGATACCGACCAAAAAATTACTGACCAATTACCGACCAAGTATGACAAAATAAATTATCATGAAAAATGGTGTTAACAAAAAAATTTTAATTCACCAGGCCAAAAAATTACCGACCAATTAGGCCAAGTAACGGTAAATAAATTTCATGAAAAATGGTCATTAACAAAAAATTTAATTACCGACCAAATTTTGGGTGATGTTAAATGATCGATGCAGGCCAAATGCAATGTCTGAAATTTATGCTATAGGCTTTTGCCGACCCGACTCACGAAACCAGTGTTGAAGGCTTGGAGCGTCGCGGCTCGTACCAAATCCAGTACCCAACTTATTGGAGATCGAATCACGCCTTCATATCACCCTCTTCTCCAGCCCTTCAATCGAACTGCGGCTCAGAAAACATCGTCAATCTTTGCCCAGGAAGCAGAGCGCTGCCCTTATCTTTCTCCTCAATTGGAAGCCTTCCCAACGACAAGAACGTCCTTTTCCTTGCCCCCACTCCGACCTTATCGCTCCTTCAATTCCATTCCCAATTGTTCGATGCTTTGAAGAAAGAGGGCATCGAAATTGGGGAGGAGTATCGCCCGGACTCGTGGATTCCTCATTGCCCAGTTGCTCAGGAAGTCCCCATGATTCGAATGGGAGCGTTCGATTGTATTGCGGGATTGAAGTTGCACATTCTTGGTTATGCAATGGTCGCGGGTTGGTGGAGTTTCTCTGATTCGAGCTCTTCTCCTTTGTGCTTTCATTAACCACGGTTGAGCGTGAAGTTTAGAGCAATTCAGTCATTTAATCGGTTCCTTAATTCGGTATTATTATCTTTTAATGTGTTCACATTGGTGTTGTAGAGACTGTTATGAATTAACGTGTAGTGCTTGTTTTAGAGGATAACAAATTAACTTTTTTTAAATATAGGTTTACATTTTTCGAGAGATGATTTGTGCTTTGAATTTACTTTGTTTTATGTTAGATTATTAATAGAATTTATGCCATTGCATAATACTTTGATTATTGTGCTGTCTTTTCTGTTTCACTGTGTGATACGGTAGGAGAAAACACTACGCTTGTTGTAGCATGTAAAAGGATGAATTTTGAAACACCTATATGTATTATTGTAATGAATACTTTAGAGTTGTTTCGGGGATTCGATTGTTGACCTTGAATGTGATGATAAATGGCCCTCTTCCATGGGTCAGGCCAACTGTTGTGTGAGGGAAATTTCTTATATACACACTTTGAATTGTTTACCATGGAAACTTGTGTTTATGAGGATGACAAAAAGTCGGCTTATCTTTGTTTCTGATGAATATATATTCTTCAAGGATCCATTTAGGATTGGTTTGCCTAGTAGGTGAGTGTATGATATGACTTAAGCTTAGTGGGTATTTGGGAAAGTTCCCGATTCTGTAATTTTAATTGAACATCTTTAACCGATAAGTGATTTTAATACATTTTAATGGTAACCGAGAAACCTTATTTTCTTGATTTGGTCTTGTATTTTCTTAGATCTGTGCGTCCTTCATTTAATCAATTTGATCCTTGATCTAACGGAATTCTTCTGACAATGATTTCTGGGTTTTTTAATTTCATTGAAATTTAGATTCATTAACATCTTTCACACTAAGAAGAGTACTAGTATCAGTAGGGTCAATATTGAATATCCTCTGCTGATTTTTCCTCTAACTTATCAAGCAGAATAAGTTAGTCCGGTTTAAATGATTATTTCCCCCCCATCTTTGAAGACATTTCAATGCACAATTAATTATTATTGGGAGCTTACTCATTTCTAAGCGCAACAATAATAAACCAAGAAAAAATTACATGTATTCTAATAATGGTAGTTTTGTATATTATTTCCTCAGATTTGACTTGAAGTTCTTGGTCTCACATGGTAATTGTTTTGCATTTTGCTTCTTGAAATATTTAACTCTCCAAACACTCTGATTTTCGAGACTAAAAAAATTGAGTTGACTTCATTTTTGCCTTCATCCTACCTTTTATTGTTGATTAGATAATAAGGCATGTTTGGGAGTAATTTGATTACTTTTTCTTGTTTTGATTTTGAATAGACCGGAATACCATAGAAAATTGAGGTCATATCTATCTGAAAATGAAGAAAATCAATTGGCTATGCTGCTGCAATTTACTACAGTGTGCTGATTTCTTCATGATTTGAAACATGCACATAACTCCTTCATTAGAACTTGGATTTGGGTGTTCTTAGACTCTATGGAAAGCCCTTTGAGTCTAGATATCAGCCATATATAGTTTGATAAAAGTGAGGTCATATCCTATCGAAAATATAAGAAGAAAATAGTGACCCTGCTGCTGCAGTACTGCAGTGTTGCTGATTTTATTCATGATTTAAACATGCATAACTCCTTCATTAGAACTTGGATTTGGGTGTTCTTGGGACTCTATGGAAAGCCCTTTGAGTCTAGAATCCACCCATATATCTTGATAAAGAAATTGAGGTCATATCTATCTAAAAATGAAGAAAAAATCAGTGGCCCTGCTGCTGCAATTACTGCAGTGTGCTGATTTTCTTCATGATTTGAAACATGCATAACTCCTTCATTAGAACTTGGATTTGGGTGTTCTTAGACTCTATGGAAAGCCCTTTGAGTCTAGATATTTCTTAAAAAGATCTACTAGAAAAAAACCTTATTTAGATCCCATAAACATGTAATTAGTCTCCATAATTAAGAAGAATAACTTGTTCTGTTAAGGAAAAAATTGTACCACATTTAAAATGGTGAATTGGGGACAAATGGGTAGCAACATATCGTATTTGCGTGGGCGATGATTCTTGGCAGTTGGTAGATGTTTTACTTTTGGGGTAACATTAAGTTTAAAAAGTGTAATATTCATGAATTGTTTTCTTTTGTTCTTTCACTAGAAATGATTTTGGAATTTGTAGTACGGAGTTGAGTCAATTAAAGGCTGAATTTGGACTATTTAAGTGAGGTATTTCTTGATTGCGGTGGAAGGATTTGATGTGTATTCTTTTAGACTTGTGCATACACAATATCCCATTTTCTCCAAGATGTGAATTTTGGTGAACTTTATTAACACAAATAGGTTGTTTTTGATGCATTCATCGTTATTCTTGTTGATTTCAGCTTTGTTTGCCTTTTATTGGAATTGAAATGAAATTGGCAGAATTTTAGATATCGTAGGTTATAGAATAGATTTCCTTTGTTCCGTATTGAGAATGTTGTTACTTAGTCATTCCTAGTGCATTTGTTGGTTGAGGTGAGCATATACTTCTAAATGGTATTGAGTTTAGTCATTCCCTCTGTTTAAGGATTTAAACTTTGGATCGAAATTTTATACAACGAAGTAATAGTGGAGAAATCAGAGCTTCTGCGTGGCTTACGGTATTCAAGGCTTGGCTTTGTTTGAAGACAACCAATTAAGTTTCCTGCTACAGCTTGTTTATTTGGCTCACGACTCCCAAGTATCATTCAATATTTCTTTTCCTTGAACAAGAATGAATAATTATATACACACTAGATATATGCAAACATGATCATACTTCTCGAATTTGTTATTTAGATAGTTGGCTTTGTGTATGTGCAAACTCGTCCATATCCTTTGAGAATGGGCAATTGCTTTGTGAATTTAATGTCGTACCCACAAACATCAGTTTCACTTTGTGTAAATTGCTGAAGTTTAGTCACGCAAAAACATAATTATTTCCACTACAATATCTGGTAAAATTAATTATCCTTGACCTTTGTTATTTATGAATTAATGCATATATAACCATGCATATGTCAGTGGCCTGCTTTTGCAATTACTGCGGTGTCTTGATTTTCTTCATGATTTGAAACATACATAACTCCTTCATTAGAACTTGGAATTGGGTGTTCTAGACTCTATGAAAAGCCCTTGAGTCTGCGCTTCCATATATGAAAGCTTGATAAAAATTGAGGTAATATCCTATCGAAAATGAAGAAAATCAGTGGCCCTGCTGCTGCAATTGCCACCGGTGTGCTGATTTTCTTCATGATTTCAAAAGCTGTGCATAAACTCCTTCATAAGAACTTGGATTTGAAAGTTCTATGACTCTGTAAAAGCCTTTGAGTCAGAATCCCACCCAAATATAACGATAAAATTGAGGTCCTATCCCTAAAATGAAAATCAGTGGCCCTACCTGCTGCTGCAGTACTGCAGTGTGCTGATTTTTTTGATTTGAAACTGTATATCCTTCATAAGAACTTGGATTTGGGTTCTGTGACTCTATGGAAAGCCTTTAGTGCGAATCACCCAAATATAGATTGATAAAATTGAGGTCATATCCTATCCTAAAATGAAGAAAATCAGTGGCCCCCTACCTGCCTTGCTGCAATTGCAGTGTGCTGATTTTTTGATTTAAGCTATGCATAACTCATAGGAGAACTTGGTTGGGTGTTCCTATGATATAGAAAGCCTATTGAGTCAGAATCCACCCAAATATAGCACGAGAAAAATTGGGGTCATATCCTATCCTAAAATGAGAAAATCATTCTGCTGCTGCAGTACACAGTGTGCTGATTTTTCATGATTTGAAGTACATGCATAACTCCTTCATAAGAACTTGGATTTGGGTGTTCTGTGACTCTATGGAAACTCCATTAGATCTGAATCCACCAAGTGATAAAAATTGAGGTCCTTATCTATCCTAAAATGAAGAAATCAGTGGCCCTACCTGCTGCTGCAATTTACAGTGTGTGATTTTTTTCATGATTTGAAACATGCATAACTCATATAGAACTTGGATTTGGTGTTCTATGACTCATGGAAGAAAGCCCTTTGGGTGAATCCACCAAATATAGCTTGAAATAAAAATTGAGGTCATATCCTGTATCCTAAAATGAAAGAAAATCAGTGGCCCTACCTGCTGCAATTGCTGCAGTGTGCCTGATTTTTTCATGATTTGGCAAGCTGTCATAACTCCTTCATAAGAACTTGGTTAGATTGTTCTATGACTCTATGGAAAGCCCTTTAGTCTAGAATCACCCAAATATGAATGATAAAAATTAGAGTCATATCCTGTATATCTAAAATGAAGAAAATCAGTGGCCCTCCCTGCCTTGCAATTGCTGCAGTGTGCTGATTTTTCATGATTTGTCATGCATAACTCCTTCATAAGAACTTGGATTTGGGTGTTCTATGACTCTATGAAGCCCATTGGTCTAGAATCCCACCCAAATATATACGCTTGACATGAGGTCATATCCTATCTAAAATGAAGAAAATCAATTATTTTCTGCTGCCTGGCAGTACTGCAGTTTTCATGATTTAAACATCATAACTCCTTCATAAGGGCAGTTTGGGTGTTCTGACTCTATGGAAAGCCAGGTTAGCCGATCTGACCATGTAAATTTAATAGCATTGTGAAATTTGGGTTAGAGTAAAGTGTACTAATCATGAATGAAATTTATAGGAATATGTAGGTTGATTACATGATATAGTATGAATTTATGAATGATATGGATATAATAACATGTGATAGGATTAAATTGAAGAAATCGTTTAACATATCTAAATAAGATTTTCCTACTCTGTCTGACCGAAATCGCTGCATTCTCTTAGCGATTTGAAAATGCATCATCGTAGCGATTATGGTTGTCGTTTGGATGATATATGGATTAAGCGCATTGAGAATACATCCGATCAGTGTATTACAAGAGGACATACCTTTGGATTGTCAGTGAACAGTTCACGAAAGGGCGTGAGTAAATGATCATGATTTAATTTAAATTTACATATATTATGTGTCATTTGGTGCCTCTCTTGCTCGTTTGTTCTATCCGGGTGCACATTAGGATATATAAATAGTAATGCAATTTGCTAAATCAAAGCGATTATGCATTGTATTTATATATCTTATTTAGTGTACTTGGAGAACACGCGGGAGAATTGCCGAAATGCGCATAATGAACGTACAATCGTGATCTTTTTTTTAACGTAACTTTTATGTAAATGGATTAGGACGAACCTATTGAAGAGAAAAAAGAAACTGCTGTGGACGGGTGGGAGGGAGGTGGAGTGGGGTGTATGTGTAGTAGGTTTATATCACACGCGTAAATATAACTATCGGAACCACAATGGATGGTTAATGAACATAAAAATGGTGAGGACAATCGTTTGTTTACTAAATTGATTTTTTGTGATAGTTATGGAAAACTGATCGTGAATGAATATGCGAGGCGAATAGTGAATGGAATGTTGTTCTCTAATGAATGGGGATAAAGTTGATGGTTGTTGCGTTAAACTGCGAGACATCACAGTGTGTGAATGGTGGCCGCACGGCTATAAGGTGTCCTTGCACTTTAGTTAAATGTCGAATAAAGTTTTGAATGTTGAAATTTTGTGAAGGTGCATTTGTATAGAAATGGTTTATTTGTCTTGGGATTACTATGTTTGGATATACCATGGTGAAGCAAGTCCACCCAGTGTTCAAGTTCGGTACGGATGTCGACCAAATTAGAGCGTCGGATGGTCTCGAGATAATACTGGATCACTACATACCATAGAATGGTTTACGTGATCTTTGCGGAGTCTGAATTCAGCCGGATGGCCCAATGCGAACGAAATTTCTATGACATGATTCGAGCTGGAGACAAACACAGTATATGAAATTCTAAGCATACTTTCAGCTATCTGCAGTAGTGAGGATGTTAGAAATAAAGTCTGAACCACGGTGTTGCGGGCAGTTTGATATTGATATGTCTAATTTCATTCAGAAGCTGACGCCACAAGATAATCGATGCCATTGGATTTCTCGTACGAAGAAGTAGTTAGAGGGTTACCCGATAGTCATTCATTGTTGTGTGAACAAGCTGCATGATATCTTGGGGTGATGGCAGTGACCTTAGTTGTAAAAAATGTGGGCATGCTTTCGATACAAGCAAAGGTTAGGGTTCTAGAAATATAGATTGTATGTCTACGGAAGTTGAAGGTGCAGTATAAGAAGATGCACTATTTTCCAATAACACCTAGGTTCTTGAAGTTGTATGCATCAACCATAGCGACTAATGAAATGAGGTGGCATTGAGCATCATATGGAGGGCGGTAGATGTCTGCCGATGCCTTCTTGAAATATTTTGATGGATGTTTCCTGATTTTTCATCGAGTTGAAATGTTAAAGTGGGTTATTTGTGATGGTTTCGTAGTTTAGTCAATCTCACCGGACGGCAATATTCTTTGTGGCTGTGGTGGTGGCGCCGTATAACTTGCCTCGGACTTGTATGAAGGAGGAATTTATGTTTTTAGCGTATTAGTCAGGGACCTCGCCCAAAGGGAGAAGATAGATGTTTTCTTGCGACGTGTTGATGACGGAGTTAGCAGAAAGTGCGGGGTGTTGGGGTTCAAACTTATGATATTTCCAAACGACCTGCGTTTTCGGATGTGCCATTTGCCCACCATGTGGACCATAAATGACTTTCCAGTGATACACACATGATATGCGGGTGGAATGCTGGCTGGTATGTTGGCATGTATCCGCTTGTATGGAAGACTCCGATGCTTTTAGATTAATTAGAGCGGGGAGTCTGGTTCGGCAGCCGTCGAAGTTTTGCCCATGAATCATTCGTATGTTGTAACACCAGACTTCATTAGAATAGAAAGGTTACTAAACAATTCCCGGGTGTTAGATCTGGGGATGAAATTCTGAAGGATTTGAATAACAGAGGGTTGAGGAAGGTGATAGATGTCGTGCGGGGGTTTGTGAATCTGGTTATATCTGAACTTGTGGGTGGAATAAGAGAAGTATTTTACGGGTTTTCCACTGCTTGCGAAACGAACACACCCAGGCCTGATCTTGATGTCTGCATATGAAGAATGTGTTTGACAATATTTTTCAATACAGTTTAACATTCAGGGGAAGAAACTAAGGACACGTACAAGTCAGAGATGAGTTGAATAAATATTGTAGAGTGAGTCCTCAATTTGCGAGTCTTGTCACCGATAAATACCACGATGTGCCATTGTTTACGAATAAATCCGCACGAGAAGAAGGATGTGTTAGGTGGGTAAAAAAGCTGAGATTTCCGGATGGTTGTATGCTTCTAATAAAAGGAGATGTGTGGATGCGAGAAAAAACTTGAATGTTTGGAATGAAGATTCATGTCATGTATTCATGCGAAGGTTGTTCTGATAAACTCTTTAGAATTCTACGCAAATAAATATGGGAACCGATAGCGGATTTCAACGCTAGCTGAAGCAGCGACTTCTTCATCTTTTGAGCGAGGGTTGAGGAGATGCAGATGAACAAATTCCACATTTATCTTATGCGATCTTGAGAAGATCTTCCTCGAGTTTTTTTGACTAAATGGAACATCTTCCGGTGCACTTGGCTTCTGAAGCTAGGATTCTTGGTCCGATCCATTATGGATGGATGTATCCTCGAAGGTAATATTAATTCCTCTGACCAATTCTTTTCCTATATATATATATATATATATATATATATACACACACACACATACATGACTTATAAAATTCAATAATCTTCTTGTAGATGCTTGAGGAAAATAAAGCAAAATCATGAATTAAGGCTCGAGTAGAGGTTCTATATCAATTGGGTATATTATGGATGAGAGTGCCAAATTCGCATCATTCTATTTCAAAGAAGGAGATCAGCTCTTCCACTTAGGACAAGCGGAATGGGGTTTATCTTGATGACATTGTGGATGATATATGTTTTGATCGACCTCCGGAATGCGTAATGTCGGTGCGAAGGAAGCAGTATCTAGCAAACAATGTGTGAATATCTTTACGACTCATCTATGTCCTGTGAATTGTCGGAGGTTCAACCATTCATAAAGTAAGTAGTTCTTTAAGAGTCAAATGAGATATATTTAGCATGTTAATTTACTATTTCTCTCAATGTATCCATTTTCTCTAATTTCATTTCTATTTTAAGTGTATTAGGTGAGAAAAAGCATGCTTGATTTCCAAAGCAGACCAGAAAGGTATCAATGCCTTGGCCGAGACAAATTCCATAAATGGTTAAATCACATTATGTTACTAAACATGAAAATCACAAAACAATTGTAATGTTCTGATACAAATTTACTAATTGTAATCTCAATAATACGATTTCCGATTCTGAGTTCTGTCGTGCAAATCGGAAATTTCCATTATCTTGAACTATAGCCACGAGGTCCCCCAAGAGGTTACTAGCGGTTACTATGTGAATTGTTTTAAATTTCTACTTCGAATCGTATGGGAGTTAAGACGAACAATACGAGGGGTATGCATTAAAGGATCCATTATCTGATAAATGAATCGACGCCACGGGACTCACGGTGAAGTGATCGGGGATTAGAATTTGAAGCCCTCGGTTAAAATAAGCGCGTGTTATTCAAATGTGAATAGTTGACCAAACACCACACGCGGTATGGTTGTCCATCCTCGATATAAACTTGTCGATGCACGATAAAAAGCGATTCAACAAAGTATGAACCTTTGTCTTAGCGGTACAAGCATCACGGTTTATTATTGTGAATATCCCAGGGTCGGATGGATATTACAGAATGGATTGGAAGGCGTGTAAGATCAAACTAGGGCTCAAATTGACATCCCATCACACTAAGTAATGATGTCATGAGACCGGCTTTCCAAGTGATGACAATGATGTTGCCAATCGAAGCGCATAATTGGTAGGGGCCAGGCGTCCTTTTAGTTGCATCTTCTGGGATGGATACAAGTGGGGATAGATGTTCGCCAGACATTTAATTGATAATGAGGAAGAAGCGAGTGATGAAGAGGAATGATGTTACTATCCCGAAGAAGAAGGCGAACTTGATTGGATGATTCGATGAGAATGAGTAGTTAATGAGTTTAGTTATTTAATCGTTAATCATGTTTGTTTTATTTGCATTTGCCTTTATGTATTTGATGCTTGCTGTAATAATGTTGTTTATTATTTTTAACGGATACCTTGGCGTGTGGGTGGGGCGAGGCAACGTTGCCGGGTGGTACGGTTAGTAAGAACCATGATACTTACGGGTATGCGATCATTAGAGAGATCGAGGGCGATGAGACCGCCAAGCGGTGAAGGAGATTAGCAGATGTATCTCTGCGCGACATCGGGATCCGGTAGACTGATCCACGTCGTAATCCCCGAAGATTGTGATGTGATCGAGGGCATGGGAGGAGATGATGGAGATGTTTGGAAGTCTTCCTCACGGAGCACCTACGGATGAGGCTCTCAACCGAGTTTGAGCCGACGATTGATAATCGTAAGATATAGAGCTTAACTAATGATTTATCAGTTTCTTAATTTATTTCTTACTTGCTGTAAATTTTTACGGGTTCTGGAGACGAAGTTAGAAGGTACATGCGGTCAATTTCTAGGGTTAAAGGACAATTTGAAAGTCCTTTGACCTCATGGACATAATTGGAAGTCAGACAGGATAGGGACGATTGATGATTTGGAAGAATTTAAGGTATATATTACTACTTAACATTTTACATCAATTATTTATTCTTTTGTTCAGATGAAATATGTTTAGAATTACAATTGCGAGAAGAGTTTATAGGTGGACCACGATCCCGGAGGCGGCGATCAAAGGGTGTTCTACAAACATCTTTGCGATCGGTATAAAGACTTCTGTGTCACGAGGTCAAAGATAAATGGTTGAAGAAGAAGAGATTTGAGTGTCCACAGATCATGTTTTTCGAGTGGCGGAGAAGATGGGAAGATCGATTATAGGAAGAGGTGTGAAAGCAGGCTGCTTAATCATTAAACCGGTAATTGGAGAGGTAGTGGCATGTCTACACACACTTGTGGATCTCGCTCTATGCGCATTGACACGAGCGAGCATTGGTATGATTTCTAATTTACACTTCTTATGTTTTATTACTTTGTGGTGTGTTCAATTATGCCTATTTTCTACCATTTCGAGGATTTTTTTCATTTGAATTAACGTATGTATTGTTTGTAATTAAAGACATAAAGGAGGGTAAAGCCCAGTGCTCCTCGCTTATTGGATACGCACCACGAAGGGGCATGATGATCAGACTTTATTCGAGAGATCTCGTCTAAACAAATGTAAGTTTCCTTTAAAACAAAATTTTTTTTTTTGAATAAATTCAAATACTTATTTTACTCATTTTTATCAGTATGTGGACCGGTGTGGTTGGTGTAAGTGTTAGTTCCCCAACGAGACATGTAAAAAATATAATGAAAAAGATTTTATCTCTTCTTTTTGAATTAAAATACTTATTTTACATGTTTATTAGACAGATGAGAAATGTTAGGCTGCTGCTGACTCAAAAGCGTATTCCAGGTTGTTGCATCACGGGTTTAATATATGTTTGAATTATTTCTAGATTTATTAACACTTGAACCGTGTAATTTATACTGATTTAATTGGATATATTTTGTGAGAGTAGTGATGTATGGCCCAAGTAGCATTTTACTCATTTTATCTAATGTGGTTGATTGTGGTTGTGAAATGTTGGGACGGGTTGCCATGTTGAACATTGTGTTTTGGTGAAGAGCTCCCGTTACAAAGGAGACTGCGCGATTTCATTAAATCCGAGTCTTGGAGAAAGACTAATGAAGTGGTGTCGGGATTGCAGGCATCCATAGATCTTCGAGTTGGCGGACATCAACGGACCCTCTGGAAATGTAAAAAAATATATAATCCAAAGATTTGGTTTATACTTCTCTCTTTATTTTTTTTTAAGATAAATTAAAATACTTATTTTACACATGTTTATCAGAGAGATATGAGGAAATGTGCATTTGCTGCGACTCGAGCGTATTCGGTCTGCCGGCTTCATGTGATGGTGCAGCGGGTAGTTCCTCATGCATCTGATCAGGTTGTCTGAATCGAGATTTGGTATGAAATTTGTTGATGTAGGAGAGATGCCCGTCTATGGCGTCGGTTCATCGACATCATCATTCTACTCGCATAAACGACCAGATTATGAAGCTCCATCTTGAGTCATTTTTCGAATTTGTTCTCGGCGATGCGGGGACTTTACGACCTGGTCACGAAATCCGATCTGATATCGGTTGGCGATCTGCGGCGGCGCTGACTCTAGGATGATAGGGAAGAGTTGCGTGCATTTGTTAACACAAAGAAGTGTCGGGGAAGGTGAATTTGCGGTTCAACCCTGATGATCTACCTCCCAGTTGTTCGGCGTAATGCTCGGCTACGATCTACTCAGCCACCTACGACACACCGCGACAAGCCGCATCGGGAGGATTAGGCGGCGAGCGGTTCTACGAGTAGGCGACATCTCACCATACGGACGGATACATCGGCATCACGATGATGACGCACTGGTTGGATGATTGATTGTATTGCATACTTAACTTTTCTTATACTTGGATTTGAAATTCATGTTTTTATTTTCCTCTTGACATTGCACTATATATATCATAGGTATATATATTAGTTTTACCTTGTTTAAAATACTATTTTACTCTTTTTATATAATATGCATGCACTATTGTGCTTTTCTTTTGTTTTGTAATCTTAATATGTATATATATATATAAAGCAACCAAAGGAAATGCTACCATTTCTGGAATCGAATTGCGACCAAAGCGGAGCCAAAAATTTTTTTAAAGTGTAACCAAAAATTGCTACCATTTACCGACAGTGCGACCAAAAAAATTTTTTTAATTAATTTACCGACCATTTAGAGACCCATGCCGACCAATTACGAGAAAGAATTTGGTCGTGTGGTCCAAATGGTCGGTAATTACTGTTCGTTGGAGACCATTTATGACCAATGGCATTAAAAAAATTTTGGTGCGGCGAGGTGGTGCCAAATGGTGATAATTACCGTGTTGGAGACCATTTACCTGTGCATTAAATTTTGGTGGCAAATGGTCTCCAAATGGTCATTAATTACAGACCATTTGGGGGCCGATTAATGCTAAATGGTGGTAAATGGTGTCGGAAAATAGGCGGAAATGGTTTGTATATTACGTTATAGTGGAAATGGTGTTTGACAATTGTTCTCTGTCGGTAAAATATTCTGAAATAGGAAGTGCGACCAAATAATTTGATCGATGGCGAGTCGGTAATGGGTTTACCGACCAAAATATCTTGTTCTGGAATAGCCAAAATTGGTCATTAATTGTTGATTTTAGTAGTGGAGGTTACAAGATGGATATGGAGTGGTTTTGATGAATGTATTGAGTATTGAGTTTGTTTGGGTAGAAAAATATGAAAAAATAGGAGAAAAACCACCATTTCTAGGCATTTTCTAGGGGTGGTACCGGTACCAAACAGAGTGGTACCGATACCATAAGCGTGCTGTCAGCGATGCAGGTACTTGATACTCCTATTTTAGACCCTTTGTTATTATTTTGTGGTCACCAGCAGTGCATTCTTATCCGATTAAGCGGTCTAATTCTTGGTTAAACTAGACTTCGGAAAACAATCTCCCTAAAATAGAGCTGTAATTCTAACTCTATGTGTCCCGAGAAATTGATTAGCAGTGGGGCTATGTTTAAAGCCAATTTATGGTTCTTTTGAACATAAATCCAGTTGTTTAGGACATATCTTGAGTTTGAGGTGCTCCGATTTGGGATTTATTCAGTTGGAAAGAGCCGCCCAGCACCTTAGCTTCAAATAAGATACAAAAAACCAGTGTCAGGTATGGAGTTAAGACCCTGAAAAATGAGTAAGCTATCTATTATTGTAATATCGGTAAGTGACTAGTTTGGCATAAGAAAATGCCATAACTTTAGTTTGGATGATTCAATTGGAATGATTCAAATTTCTAAGTAAGAAACATGGAATAAGAATGCATGAATGATGTGTGAATTCATAGGTGTCATGCTACGGTATGAAATGCCATATGTATAACGGGCATGAAGCGGGAATGTGATTGGTTATGAGTTCTTAAAGACATGATAGTATGACTACCTGGGGCTAGAAGAATGAATGATGGGCGTTCTTATTGGTGCCCGACACTCCACGCTGAGTACTGCGGAACCTTTACATTTACATGGGCAAGCGCGTTCACGATGGTGCCCCGGCACTCACGCTGTGCTGACGCCTTATGTTGCGCGGCGGGCCGCGTTACATTCATTAGCCCGGCACTCCTACTATTCACGGCACTTACATTACATGGGGCGAACCTGCGT
Organism: Tetrastigma voinierianum; assembly: GCA_016808115.1. Taxonomy (NCBI): domain Eukaryota; kingdom Viridiplantae; phylum Streptophyta; class Magnoliopsida; order Vitales; family Vitaceae; genus Tetrastigma; species Tetrastigma voinierianum. The sequence goes on along the minus strand of JAEQBH010009620.1, from coordinate 46,793 downwards.
TACGATCGACGCCGGCACTCTGCTGGTAATTACGACGCCTGTTACATGGGCAAACGCGTTGATCGGTGTGACACTCTTGCCCAGTGCTACGACGCATACGTTGCGTCGGCGGGCGATCCGGTCTTTGGCACTTGCTAATGCTCGACGCCTTATGTTGCCAGGCGAGCACGTTCGATCGACCCGGCCTCTTGCTAGTACTACCAGCACCTCGATCTTGTATTAACCTTGGTACTTATTGTGTTGTGTCCTACTCATTTCTTATGATTGGTCTGGGTAGTTATATGATAAGACTCTGAATAAAGAATAAGAGTAAAAATAGATATATTAAAAGATCTACGGTCTGCCTACAGACTACCTCTTATACGATTACGTAGTACCTCTGGTATTGCCTGTACAAGTAATCTAAAATCTACGTAGTGCACTTCCGTATAGAGTAATATAAGTATAAGTTACGTAATATAAGTATAAGTCATTAGTACCTACGGGCCTCGTATAATGAATCCGTAGTAAGAACCTACGGTACCTCAGACAGTGTGTAAACTGCATGTATAAATTGCAAACCTCGTAATATAAGTCTAATTCTATAGTACAAATTTGCCTCCATACATAGATGCTCTACATAACTCTATAGAGATTTGATAAGTATATGTCGTGATAATAGGGATAAATACGTGTATAAGTATTCTGTATAAGTATATAGATACGATATATGTACAAATATGTGTCCTCGGGAGATATGAACCGGTATATCCCAGTACCTTCGCAAATATGTTCGATTGTATAATACAAAACCATGGAACATAAACCGCCAAATTTGGATAATGAACAATAGAGAGAGAAAGGAATTCGGCTCCGCTCTAAGCTGTATATACAAATTTTACCTGTATAGGCTCTATACTCTATGGGAATGTAGAATTATATTAAAAGTCTGGGTACAAAGTAGACAAAGTATGTAAATAGCATGAATAGAGGTCTGACTGAAACTGAGAAAGTCATGTAGAGCATGTAAAGAGACGAATCGGATGCCTGACATGAATATGTATAAGTCGAATATGATTATGATATAAACCGATAATCTGTTTGTTTTTGATATGTTGAATCACGTATGGGCCGGTATATGTATGCATTGTGATATGTGCACATATGGACTATCCGTCTCGACCACCACCATCTGTGTATAGAATCTGGTTGACCATATGTATTGATATGACTTTGACTATTCAGGTTGCCATTGTATGTATAAAGTTTGCTCTGGGTCTGATCGACACATCCTTATGTAGAAGATATGAATTACAACTGTAAGACACTTATGACATAGATATCTGAACATGATAATGATTCTGGAATCTGAAAAGGATGAAACCATGTGCAATATGATATGAGTTAAGTCACATAAGAATAGAGTTTAGTTATACTCATGGGAAGAGTAAATGTAAAGATTGGCAATGATTATTGTTATTGGTGGGTCCTCATTTATATTTTCCCACTAAAGGCGTAAAGCGCCTTGCAGGTGTTCAATCCGTGTAGTACTAAAGGAGGTAAAGAGAGACCAGAACATTCCACACGCGTGATGCAGATATCATCTTAGAGATAGGTGCTCATCAGCACTATTTCCGCGATCTCTGATGTTTTTATTAGACATATATATGTATAAGTGTTTGTATAAGTAAATGAGACTTAGTATATGTGTATAGATTTTGATGGACCTTCCCCTCCGGGTGGTAGTTCTTTTAATATATATAAATGATTTTTTGTTATTACAAAAATTGTTTGTATCTACCGGTACAAGTTATTTCGATAAAAGAGCAGATCAATGAGTCAGTTATTATAGAGTCTCGCCTCCGGCGTGACATTAATATTTAATTCGATGTGTAGGATATAAGTTTATGTTCTGATCATTTGTTAATGTTTGGACTATGATCTCATTCGGACTATATGCTTTGGTGAACTCCCTAGTGTGACTTAGTGTGTGTAGAGCATATGTGATATATTTTGTAGTAAAGACAAACAATTTTTACATGGTTCGGCAACCTGCCTACGTCCATGGGACTGTACCCAGATGCAAGGATTTCCATTAATTTGATTCAAGGTTTATAATTAGTCTTATATGGTACGAGACTCCCTCTCTAACCACGTCCCTTCTTGAAACCTAATCATACTCAAACGATTTAGAATGAACTCTCCCACCATTCCCTCTCTATGGCATCGCACACTCGTTCTCAATTACATCAATAAGATGAAGAATAATAAAAACATCATTTTCACCGGTGAAAGCTTTTGTATGCCTCAACCGAATATCCTCCTCACTCCTCAACGTCAGACACACTTTTTTCTTCTTCAAGCTCTGTGGGAAATTTGTGTCAGTATCTTCATTATATGCCTTGTGGATTCAGTCTTTGAAGACTAGATAAAGCTAGATCATTATCCTAATATGACTCCAACCCTGCATTCTATTTTTTTTTCTTTCCTTTAAACTATCACTGTGGAAATAAGAAACTTGCTGATCAAGTATCCTCTTTAGAATAGAATCCTAATTTGTTTATAATAATTCTAGTTTGATAGCAGCTTAAACGTCTAGATATTCTGATTGATTGTTATCCACTTGCCAAATGATCCTAGGTATCGATAACGCTCCCTAAGTTCCTTGGCCTGAAGCTAGCAAACTCATGTGCATCCAGGTTGCTACCTTCTATTCGGGAATTCAATATCCGGTACGTCCTTGCAGCACATAATTGCCTTAGTTCAAACTACTTCTTGGTCCTGCTAGGGACATCAACTCTAATTCATCAAACTCGATCTTTGAAGTTGCTATCTTCTTATAGAGCCCTTGTGACAAATATGGACAATCTCAAACTAACATTCTCCCAATTTTCTATCTTGACAGAAAATATCCCTTAAAGAATGAAGCAGAAGATACTAAAGAGAGAGAATAAAGGCACTTGACATGTGAGATCTGAATTTTCCATTGTTTGCACCTTTATACATGCCAGGTCATACTCTTGAAGGGATCAGTACAAAATAAAATATCCCTTTTACCCATTTTTCCTTCCATTTGCATTCTTTTACTCCCCACACGGTGAAACTTGGGAGGAGATAGCAAGGGGATCGAGCGATGGCAGTCTAGAGGCATTATGTCTACATCTTCTTACCTGTAATTGGGGACTCTAGTCGGTTATAGTTGATTACGATCACTTAAAGCGATGTTGAAGATCGGTTGGGAATATGGGTCCCAGGTAGGATCTTGGAGTCCCTACGGTGAATCAACGTGGTTGTGGCTGGGTTCTTTGCGAAGTCGAACTTGTAGTAGGGTCGGTGATGGTATGGGGTAGTACTCGCTCCAATGTCTTCTTAAAGGTGGTGGCCTCTTGGGCCTTGGACTTCTTCAATTCTTTGATGAGGGTAGTAAGCTTCTCTCGTTACTTCTATATTCCTTGGGCATTTTGGAGCTCCACTAGCCCCAGTATTACTCGCTGCAGATGACCCAGCGCTTTCGGTAGGAACCGAATGGTGCGCATTCAAAATTTTGGACTTCGTGCGATCTTAGGAATATTATTTTCCTTAGGTCTGCGACTCACCCAGTTGGACGCTAGGATGGTCTTTGGAACTTTTTCTTTCATATTTCTCCCTAAAGGGACATCTCAAAGATGATGTCCTTCATATAGCTTGTCGTTGATGTGCATCTCAGCAGCTAGTGGCCTAAGGATATCGGTGGGGGTCACAAGATCACGCTTTTAGGCTATGAGAATCCTAAAGATGAGTGAAGGATACCAATGAGGGTCACAAGATCAATGCTAGCCGAGAATCCCAAAGATGGCTTAAGGATACCGATATCAGGAGCCAAGATCACATTTTTAGGTTGTGAGAATCCCAAATACGAGCGAAGGATACCTGATTGCCTTTCTATACGCCGGCATTCCTGCATCGACTCCGTGATGTTCGAACACAAGTTCGCTCTAAGTAGAATTTTTCTTTTCTTCTGCCTCGATTTGAAAGGAGGGAAAGCTTACTTTGCCTTTTTGTGATTGCTAGCTGTGAGTAGTCAACAACCCGCTTCTCATATTATAATCTTAAAATAGAGTATTTGAGGTGATGAGAGGAACGTGTTGCTATACATACATGGCAATATCTTGGATTTCTTCTCCAAGCATGAGAGACCATCAGATCAATCTCAGGTACCTCTTCTTCAGCTTTTGGGACGCCATCACATTCCTAGTACTGGATAGTTTCCCAAGTATCATTGTCAACAAAACTATCTAGTAGTTTCATCATCAACCTAGATAGCTTAGAAGGACGAGCTCTACGCACAAGTGTAAACTATACACTTATCTTTTCTAACCTACTGTGAAAATCCTATATATCTACTTAATATTTGATTTATATAACGCCAAATATAAAAATATTATCAACTCGCAGAGAAAAGAAACTTTCCACTTCAATATCGAACATAGCACATTTAAAAATGTTTCTAAAATATATTTATAAGATAATTTTAATAAATTAAGGTATTAAACCCTGAGGAATAATTCAGTTGGTCTATAATTTGAGTTCTTTCAAGGTCACTAAAAGTTTATCTAGCCCTAAACTTTGCTGGGTTTGAAAACAGTAAACGTGTGTTGGGCCTTTACATCCATGACTATTAAAAACTTAAGCAAAGTAAAGAATTTTAATAATAATCAAATATCGTTTAACGTGTCTATGTGCTATTTAGGAGGAAAATTGATAATAAAAGAGTGGGGAGGGTGTGAGGCGTGTGTGATGCACTTTTTTTTTATCAAATAAATATATAAAATAAAATTTTAAAATTATTTGTTTGTTAATATTTTGTTTGTATCCTATATATGCATGTGTTTGAGAAGTTTAGGTAATAAATAAAACAAACAAGGTAATCAAGTGTGGTGTATCGTCGACTCTCCATGCTTAAATTAGACAGAGAAATAGAAATGAAATGTCGGGCCTTCCAAGAGGTTTTCTCATACCTTTCTGTTGTCATTCCTTCCTTATTTATGAAGGAGGAGGATGATCCACTTTTATGAAAAGTGGGTGATTGGTTTCAAAATGGAAGAGAGGAAGGCGCTTTTCTTACGCGTCAACCGTTTTTCCTTTTGGATAGCCAAGTCACCTGAATCTTCCACCTCAAGGATCGTTTGATCATTTTGAGGACGGTAATGAATTCTTTTGTGTCACTAGCTAGTTTTGAGTTTTCGGTGGATGTGTGATGGCCAGACGCTATCGGGATGTTGCCAAAGATCGGGCTTTTCCGATTGCTCATCGAATATGATGCTGATACGACCTACAGCCTACAAGGTACGCCGCTAGAGCATGCGTTAATTTGCTTTGGAGGATATTTTCAAGCCTTATATGTCCCTTGATGGTCTAAACCTGATGAAATCCTCTATAGCCAAGAACACCCTCTCCAAATCAATGAAATTTATATATCCATGTTCGATAAGCCCCTTGTATGCCCCTTTTGCTTCGGGCATTGTCAAAGCCAGAATCATACTACTAGAGGCTGTCAGCTTTTTCTTTTTCATGTCTTCTTCTTAGCCTCTACAATGGCCTTTTCTTTTTTCATGTCTTCGCTTCAAATTTCTCATAGCCGGGCTTTTCTTTTTTCATATCTTCTTCTTAGCCTCTTCTTCAACTTTTTCCTCTTTCTTAAAGCTTTCTTCCTTCTTTCTTAGGCTCACTTTTAGCCTTGCTGGTTATGTGTAATCGTTGAAGTATGGTCGCTTGTTGTAAGCATCATATGTAATTATGAACGCTTTTTGGTGTAATTAATGAAATTATATTTCGAACTTTTACGCTGGCTTCACTTATTTTTCTCATGCTCATTAACCGGTCACTAACATGGTACTAACCCCTTGGGACAAGGGTTATGGCGTTTGATGAATTCTAGAATGGATCGGCCCTTCTAAATCCTGACTGGACCTAGCTTGGCTATCCGGCTCAAGTCTGTCCATTAAAGAGGCACAAGGGCCAAAGCCTGGGGGCTCACAAGCCTGGCCCACACTGGTTTACTATGTCCTAGTAAGTGAAGCATCGCCAGGATTCAAATCGTTTGGAGGGGCGATGAGTCAACAGCGCATTTAATGCACCCGTAGGTGCTAGACGCCTTATACTTAGGGAGTCATACTTGGATTTCACCGGCCCAATCGTGGTTCACACCATTTTCTTATTTCCTTCCGCTCAAGAGCTTCTACCGATACTTTGTCGTAGGTTGTGTGTTTGTGGATAGTATTTTCAAGCGCTTATTTTCCTATTTCCATGTAAGCCTTGTTTTTGTTCTTAGTACGTTAGATTCTAGTTGTCGGAATGTTTCCGGCTACATGAATGTAGGAGGGTGTTTTCAGATTGCTTTCAGAACTAGGTTCCTAGTCTAGCAGGGGTTCATGTGCTGCTTCGCCTTTACCAGCTCTGTATTATGGCATGGAACCGATTCCCTTTCCTCCGTCCTTTGTCAAGGTCCCGCTTGCGCATGGCGAGAGGTCAAGAAGAGACTTCCACTAGTCACACTGGGCGTAGGAGAGGGCCTGGCCGAGATACGCCTTCTGTAAGCAGCATCATTTATTCTCTGTCCATGGAGGAGTTGAAGTCTCACTACCAAATTCCCGATTAACATCGATTAGTCACGACAAATCGTCAATCCACTATCGATGAGGAAGACAAAGGTACAGTATTTTACCTAAGAAACACTGATCCGGCCGCTCCCATTTCATCTCCGGTCAAGCGCCTTACACTTCTAGAGCGCCTCGCTTCTTATCCATCTCGAATGTCATTCTGATCCTAACCGTAAATGTATTGAAACCTCCTTAACTGACATTCCGCCGGGTCGAGGTATGCTTTATTTACACGTTGAAGCTGGGACACGGAGGTTGGCTATCCATGTCGCCCCGCAGTCCTCGACCGCACTTTACAGACTCCCAACTCTTGCCCAAGACCGAGGCGAAGGGCGCGATTCGTTGCAGGACTCGTATATGACCCTGCCTCCTCGACCTCCCGTTTACTTTGAACCGATCAATGTCATTCCCAGGTGTGTACAAGTTGTGGGGTTTGTACATCGGTGTACATCTATCCTTTACATTCACGTACTTTCTAAATAAATATTTTTTCGTACAAGGAAAGTTCGGAGAGGTAGACAGTGAACTTAAGGAGAAAGCACTTTAAGAAAATTCGGTTGCTAGAGATTTCTCGAGAGGGAACCCATATCACGAAATCTCCTTTAACTACGAGGAATGTTTGTGAGTTGAGCCGTAGTCCCTCTCCTTATATCCTCCCAATTATTCCACGCCCTCTTCCCACAAAAATACTGGAGGCGAGCACATGCTATTGCCGATCCTCCCGAATTTAGCCCCAGTGCCTGCCCCAACCTAAGAATCTCGAGATCGAGGCATTGGCTCCGTGAACCCGGTGATCGCACCCACCGGCAACCTTCATTAGGAGACCCGGCCATGTCCCCATCTAAGAGGGAAAATAGGGGTAGCCGTCTCAGCCGCCTTTCTTACTAAAAGGGTTCCCTGCCTCCGCCCCCAAGACCTAAGAGCCAAGGCGGTGCCGAATCTCGGCCAATGTCGCTGGCGAGGCCGGGAAGATTTTGTCCTCGTTTCCCTAATATCTAGCGCCCTCGCAGCAAAAAGATAAGCAGAGGACGACGGCCGATCTTGTTCATAACTTCGTGCACAAAACGCAATGAGGTGGTCGCCTGCGCGCGGATCGATGCTACCCGAGGTGGTTAGTGAGGTCGATCAACACCTAACCTGCATGAGGTCTTGACAGTGATAATGCGGGCTCAGCCTCGAGTTGGCCATGGCCAATCGGCTTCGGAGACTGCGGTCTTAGCGGATTTAGGAGAGGTCTCCCTAACTCATGCGGAGGTCCAAGAGGACATTCCCGAGCATTGCTAACAAATGCACAAGGCCATATCTTCCTGGCCCGGTGCAGTCGCTGCTTCCCGACCGTCGCCGACTCGCAGATTCCTCCACACAGCTCCCTATGGAGGAAGCACACCCCAGCCGAAGGTGCCCAGAGACATCAATCGCTGAAGCCATTTAACCGAGGCGAACCCAACCGCCCATATGGAACAAATCCATATCCGACACTACTGGGACAAGCGCAGAAATGTGTGTAAAATGAGGGGAAGGGTGAAGAATACGCCGCCCAATCCCCCGCTTATGCTTGTGCTAATTAACTCCATGTGTGGTTGAAGACGACATACTAATACGCACCGTAACTTTGTCCAATGGGTGGAGTCGGTAATCGCTTATGCACCATTCTAGCATCATTTCGAGTTATCACTTATTCTAATGTGTTCTTTTTATGTGCTATTACTACTTATCCTAAACATGACTTACTAAAGACCGAGAGTTCCGCCCTCGGCTGAGGGATGCGGGAGAGGCTGCGGCCCCACGCTCAATCGATCGCTTCACTACGGTGTGGCGCCTAAGTGCTTCTTTTTTAAAGCCGGGTGAGTCAAGCTCCCAGCGCTGGGAGAAAGAGGCCAAAGAAAGCATCAAGAAGGTGGCCCGAGCAGAGGCAGAGAGAGATGCTGCTTGCTACGAGGCCTCAATGGCCCGCATGGATGTCACTGCGGTGGGGAGTGCCAGGACGCAAGTGGAGTCCGAGTTGGCCAGGGTCCAAAATGCCTTGGCGGTTTCAAAAGAGGCTAGGTAGAAGGCGGAAGATGAGGCTAGAAGTTTGGCCACCGAACGAGTCTCTCTGCTTCTAGAACTCGGACTTGTAAGGATGAAGTGTCCGCTATCCGGGCAGAGGCCCTTAAAGAGAAAAAGGCCTTGGATGAGGCTTACGAGGAAGGCTTCGACGTGATTTTCAACTATGGGTATGGTTGTTGTGCTTTCGCACATAATATTTGTGGAAGCCAACCCAAGGTTCTAGACGTGATGCCTAAAACGTCTAAGCCGTTATCCCTAGAGTTCTTTATTAACCCTCGATACCCCCTGGGTGCTATCCTTATCGGCCATCCATGTCTCGTCCCGTGAAGCGACGAATGCATTGGCAGGAGGCTCCCACCCGCGCCCGAGACTCGATAATAGCGAGGCGCGAGCATCTCTCGCCTGCTGGGCCGTAACGAGCCGCCTAATTTTTCCGCTTAGTACCAGGGAGAGGAGGAACATGATGTTTCTGGGTTGTATTTTGTGATTGCTCGTTGAGCCTTGTTCCTTCACCCATGTTTTGCATCCCCGATTTTTGTTGTTTTGAAACCAAGCTCGATAATAAAGCATGTGTTGTTCTTAGTAATAAAGCATGTGTTGTTTGCTAATCTAATGTTGTTGTTTTATCAAATCATGTAATTAAGTTAATTTAATCGTGCAATAAAAGATGTACCTTGAGTAGGACATAGATCAGTTTCGGAAGAACACTTCGGTAAGCAAGGTTCATTGGCCTCTCTTCTACCACTTCCTTACCCAGGCTTTGTGATGTACCATCTAGGCATCAACAATACTGGGCCAATAGGACATCAACCTTACCCGGGCTTCGTAATGAACTAGTTGGGCATCAACCATACTAGGGCCTGAGAGGGACTTCAACCTTACCTTTGGCTTCAGAATGAACCAAATGAAAGCATCAACCATACAGTTGGTAGGACACTCAACCTTAATTAACTTTATTATGAACCAACCGGCATCAACCATAATGAGCCAAGAACATCAACCTTACCCAGGCTTTATAGTGAACCAACTGGGCATCAACCATACTAGGCCGCAGAGGGACATCAACCTTACTGGACTTCAAGTATATGAACCAATCCAGTATCAACCATAATCGGTACAGAGACATCAACTCCACTCGACTTTGTAATGAACCAACTGGGCATCAACTATACTGGGCCGGTAGGACATCAACCTTACCCGGACTTTATTATGAATCAACTAGGCATCAACCATACTGGGCCAGTAGGACATCAACCTTACCCGAGCTTTGTAATGAAAAATTGAGATGGGAACATGGTTAGAAATCGAATCATTCTTTATTGATAGTACCTTTTGAGGTGCATAACATTCCACATTCTAGGTACAGGTGTCCCGTCTAGTTTATCTAATGCATACGATCCGGATTCATCGCCCGTGTTACACATAATGGTCCCTCCCGGGCCGGTTTAACTTTCTCAAGCAATAGATCGGCCTTCGTGTTCTCGAAACTTTTCGTGACCAGTCCTCGGCTGAAACATTCGGTCAGCGTTCGTTGTATGTCGCTAACCTCGCTGGTAAAATTGGCTGTTATTCAGATAGCCTCTACTGCGGTAGTTCGCCTACCATGTTCAGGTCTTTAATCATAGATCTTCAAGATTCGACCGTCAGTATATCGCCGGTTTCGGCATGCCGATTTCTGTTGGGACTATAGCCTCCATCCCATAAGTGAGCGTGGCGGTGGATATACTAGTCAGGCTCATGCGGCCGTCGCTCTATAGCCCAAAGTACCTCGGGAGTTCATCCACCCATCGCTTTTAGTCAGTTCAACTGCTTTTAAGTGGCGGTCAACAAGGTTTTGATTAAGCTTCACTTACGTTGCTCTGTGGATACCGCAGAGTGAATTATAGATTCTTTATTTTCAATTCCTGGCAGAAGTTCCTACATGTCCGACTATCAAATTGAGGCCCGTTGTCTGATACAATTGATCGGGGTATACCAAACCATCAAACAATATTCTTCTAGATGAACTGAGTGACATCTTTATCTTTAATTGATGCGAAAGCCTTGGCCTCTATCCACTTGTTGAAATAATCAGTGGCTACCAGCAATAATTTTTTCTTAGCCAAGGCGGTAGGAAGTGGCCCGACTATGTCAATTCCCAATTGATCGAAAGGCCAAGGGCTCGTGATGGATATTAAATCCTGCTGGTGATCTCAAGATAGGGGCTAGTCGCTGGCATCGATCTCACTTTCGCACGTAGTCGGCGGCATCAAATCTCATGGTTGGCCAATACCCCTGAGTGTGGGCCTGGTAGCCAAATGTTCTACCGCCTCGACGATTACTACGACATCCCTTCATATCTGTTTCAACACGATACGGTCCCCTGCTCGCATACTTAGGTGAATGCCCATTCAAAGACGTTTAAACAAACTTCATCTGCGAACCAAAGAGAACATGGCCGACTGGATTTGGATCTTATGAGCTTTGTTCCTTTCGTTTGGGAGTTCTCCCGTGTTGATATATTGTACTGTGGGGTCCATCATAGAAGGGGAGACTTCGTCCACTTTACTTACCCTGCAGGCCAATCGAAGAATCCGACCGATAATGGATGGGCAGAACAACGCTTCTCGCCATCGAAAGAGAAGTGGCTGGCGCGGCCAATGCATCCGCTTTCTCATTGCGTACCGGATGTTCGAGCTTCCAACCTAAGCTCAGCTACCCAAGCGCTTGCTTAACCGTGGATCTACTTTTCCCATTCGAGGGTCTCGACTCATATTCTTCGCTACTTGCCCTACCACCAACTAAGAATCACTGAATCGGTTTGTCGATTGACATAAGAGTCGCTAGTTCAATTCCTCAGCCACACGGCCCCATATTCGATTCGCTGTTGGAGGCGCTAAAGCCTAAAAACGGATAGCCCGCTTCAATTTTCTCCCCAACCGGACATTTAAGTTGCAAACCGATGCCGCTCAAAGCTTCCCGAGATGCCTCGCCTACGTAAGGGTCCACCGCCTGCTGCCTTGGCTCACTTTGGATTTTGGGATTTCTCGCCGAACATCCGCTGGCAACCCCGTCCTTTAGCCAATCTTGGCTTATACTGAATACCGACCCGCTCAATTCAATTTCCCATTGAGCCATCCTCCTGACAAATCAGATTGTGAATGGTGTCCAAGAGTATATCGCGAGCACAACAATGGGGTGTGCTTCGGGAAGTACGGGCGTAGCTTCGTTGCTAACACCCGAATGGCTCCCCGCCGAGGTGGCTCTATCGGGCTTCGCACACTAAGGACTTGCTGACGAAAATTACTGGCCTTTGCTTTCTATTCTCATCTTCTTTGAACAGGCAAGACTATCAGACATTTAAACTCCGCCAAGTATATGAAAAGTGTTTCGCCTGGGCCAGTCTAAAAGAAGGATCGGAGGTCTACAAGATACTGTTTGATAGTTGTGAGGGCTTGATCACATTAGTCATTCCACCCTACCTGGTTGGCCCCCTTAAGGGTAGCAAAGAACGGCTTTAGAAGGTCTGTAAATCGAGAGATGAACCGCCCTGTATGCTAACAGACAAGTCAATGCTGCACCCTTTCAGAAGCCGAGAGCCGAGAATCCAAAAAATAGCTTTAAGCCTAGAGGGGCTACTCTATCCTCCCCGAGTCACCATGAAACTCAAGAATTGGCCTGCACCGACTCCGAAGGCACACTTAGAGGGATCGAGCTTCATACCCCGTACGTCCGTAGGAGTTCAAAAGCCTCTTGTAGGTGTTTAGCATGGTCCGGGTGTTCCCTGGACTTTACCAACATGTCATCAATGTAAACCTCCATGGTCTTTCCCAGTAACTGCTTGAACCTCTTGGTCACTAATCTCTGGTACGTTGCCCCGGCATTCTTTAAGCCAAACGACATCACATTGTAGAAAAACAACCGTGCTGTGGGCGACATACTGCTTCCGCTCTCGCATTTATCGGGCATTCGATGATATCCTGAGAAGGCATCTAGGAATGACAACATCCCATGGCTAGTCAGACGCAATGGTCAACGAAGGTCTATCCAAGGTAGAGAAGCCGCTCTTTGGGTATGCCTCGTTGAGATCCGTAGTCCACGCACACCTCTATTTATCGCCGGACTACCACCACATCGTCACCCATTCCCGATACTTTATCTCCCCGATAAATCTTTCCTTTAAAAGATTATCCACTCTACCTAAATAACCTCGATGGCGGTCCAAGGAACGCCACTTTCTCGCCTAACCGGTCTCAAATAAATGATGACATTTTAATTTGTGAGAGGCACAGACAGGTTAATGCCGCCTATGTCCGAGTGGGTCCACAAATATCTATATTATGAGCGTGAACTTGATGTATTTGTTCCTTCTCCCTACTGGATAAGAGGGAACTAACATATGTGGATTTATCCAAATTTCGCTCTAGCATATTGATTCCAAAATTTATGGCCAATCGCTCCCGTCCCTCCACTCTCATGCGAAATGTAATTACTATCTCCGAGGCCTGGTCTCGAGGGCCTGACCATAGGAGCTTTTCTCACGTCCTGACTGAAGAATGGTAGCACTGCTATCGCTAGTTGGTCGCTTTAGGAGGTCAATTTGCCCAACACTGGTCTTTAGTGGTAGGTCGAGGGCACGACTTTCATGGTGAGGTACCAGTCTCGACCAACAAAGGTATCAGGACGCCTGTGTCTCTACAACCCGAAAATAAGACCTACTGACTACCGCCCCGCTTGACAAAGAGCAATTTCGCCATCGTTACTCGTGGTTACCACGTTAAACCCAAACAGACTACCACCAAACTTAAATTGGCCAAAAGAGATGTTCATTTGGCCCGAAGGCGTACGCAACAGTCAACCGCCCGCTTAGGGTCAACCAAGACTATGGCACATAAAAATCATTAATACGAAAGTAAGTACGGCAGTGCACGTGGGTGTGGAGTAATGACCTTGGATGGGTTAATAGGGGGAAATGATATATTCTTGGTCGATTAGGCTGGTTGCTGCGCTCTTGTCTGGGTATTGTATATGGTGTTTACGGGCAGTTATGGTTACTTGCTTGATCTCTTCTTATGGTGCTTAAGGCGTATTGATCGTCAAGCGGGCCGGTATGTAGTTTATGGTGTGTCGAGGTTCATGTCGGAGCTCTGCATTGGCCACTGTTCTTTCAACCGTAGGGGCGGCCTCAGCTCCGCGAACCATCTCCCGAACATATCTCCTGAGGTGTTCGGCCCTAATTAATCTTTCCACCATAAATTTCGAGGCTTGACATCGGTTTGTTTCTCATGCAAGTGGTCTTTGTGGTAATCCATCTCAAAAGACTAGTTAAGCGCTGCGGGATATTGAATGGGTGTGGGCCATTTGAAGTCAAGGTGATCTTGGATGAGAAGAAGGAGTCTGTCGTAAGAAATGTTCAGAGGGGTAAACTGCGGGGATTCCCTCTTTCTCTCTGATTGGTCTCAGGAGCGTTTCTGGTTCTTACTTTGGCTCCTTTTTTGTTTAGACTAACCCATAGTGGCCGACTTGCAGCTTTGGGATGTTATCATCATGGTTTAAGAGGCTGCTCGAATATTGTCCTCTAGTGTTGAATATTTATCCGTCAAATGCATGCAATTCTTCCGCTGTCACGGCCCGGATACGAATAGCAGTAGAAGAATGGGGTGGTACGGCCCCAAGCTCCTATGAAAATTACGGAGGACCGCATCCATCTTGTACAATCAATACGTTAGATAGCCCCTCAAAATCTTTTACTAAAATCGCGGATGGGGTCGTCCTCGGCAGATGGTTTGCGAGGCGTGTTTCCCTTGTGAATTGAGCACATGTACTAGGAAACAAATGCAGCCACAACTCACTGAAAGAGTTGATAGATCTCCATGGGAGTTTGTGGAACCAAGCCCGGGACGGGCCCTTCCAAGGCATTTAGAGGTACTTTGAATAATGCGCCGGTCGTCTCATATTGAGTATCATTGCGATTGAAGTGCGATATGTGGTCGTATGGATCGGAGGAGCCATCATACATGGCAAATGATGGTATGACAAAGCCGCAGGCGATGGTTTTGCTTCAAGATGTGTTAGCCTAGCGGGGAGGATAGCATGTCTTCAGGTCCCCGGACAGTGGTGGATGTAGCCATGTGTGGGCGGGTGCGACCCGGTGGGATACATGAGCGAGTGATGGTGCTACGACCACAGCGCGTGGAGCTTTTTGGGGGCTGCTGCATTTGTCGTTACTCTCTGCGATTTCTCTTCGTACTTAGCGATGCATGCCAGGCGGAAAGTTTGGCAGCGTGGGGGGCCTCTTTCCCGGTTGGCCTCCCGTTGTTCTTTGGGGGTGACGGTCGGGAAGCGAAGGCTACCAAGGATAACTTTCGTCGATCATTTGCTACATCACTTCGCGATGGATGGCTCTCCCTCGATGCATTTCACCGATCTTCTTCCAGAGCGTGGAAGTGATCGTTCTCTTCTTCTGAGATGGTGACACGGTTCATGAATTCAATATTGTGTGGCTTTTTGCTCTTCTGCAGCCACCATCTCTCCACTCATCCCAGCGCCAATGAAGAAACGAGTCCTCAAAAGTTGATTTCTTTGGGTTTACACGGCCATAACGATAGGATCCGACGAACTAGACGAGTGAGTGGGAACTACCGCATCTTCGGGGTGTGGGGGATCACTTAATAGCCGACTTAGCCTCGCACGTTGCCGATGAGATTTTTGTTTGAGTCGTTCCTCGCGGCCCCAATTATCTCTTAGATTCTCGAGTCACGGATCTTCGGGGCATTAACTGTAGCGACAGGACCTACAAAACAAACAAGGCCTCCCGAAGGTGGTGTGTCAGTCGGCTCTCCGATGCTTAAATTAGACAGAGAAATAGAGAGTGTAAATGTCAGTCTTTCAGTGTATTTTCTCATATCTTTATGTTGTCATTCCTTCCTTATTTATGAAGGAGGAGGATGATCCACTTTTTATGGAAAGTGGGTGATTGGTTTCCAAAATGGAAGGGAGGAAGGCGCTTTTCTTGCACGTCAATCGTTTTTCCTTTTAGATAGCCAAGTCGCCCGAATCTTCCGCCTCAAGGATCGTTTGATCATCCTAAGGGTGATTACGTGCATGGTTTGTGGGAGGATGTGTTCTTGAGCTGTGAGGGATCAGCCGGGAAATCATTGGATGACCAACATCTTAAAGACAGCAACCGGTTAGAAGAGGATGTGCCTGGATAATAAATCCTGGAAGCCTTTGTTGTGACGGGATAGTCCACGAGCCAGGCTTCAGGCCATGGTTCAGATCCATGTTCGTGTGAGGATACTTGGGCCTCCATTGGGCTTTGATCCGTTTGGGCCTTCTGAATAGGAATGCTGGGCCAAAAGTCATGGTACCCACAATCATCATCTTAGTGCAGTAGGTGGTTATGTCATCTTACTACGACGTTTTGGTTTTCGTCGTCGTCGTGTGGCATTTATTTGTATTTGGGCGATTCAGACGAGCAAAAGTATATACAATTAGAGACAAGAAATCAAATCAATGGTCATCAATATGTTGTAGAACTGGAGTCATAGGTATTCTAGTCACCATAGTAATATCAAATGTGTAGGATCGACTATCAAATGTCTAGACTTTGAGTCGATTCATTATCTTGATAACACTTCAGAATGATGTTTCATCCTTTATGGTTTTTAGTGATTTTGATTATATGTTTCTATCGATATATTGCTAATTTGAATCAATGAAATTATTTCTCTTCAGAAAAAACATTTGCCTATTTTATTGAGTTTTGAATAAAATTAATTTAAGAAAAGTTTTCAAACTAATTTTCATTTCAAATAATGTCCATTTTAATACATTTTTGTTATGTAGGGAACCCTAGATCCTTAAAACCATAGTAGTATAGACTCTTAAGTCATACAAAACCATTGTTGGAAAAATAAAGATTGATAAAATGGAGAAAGCATTCAATACTCACTCTATGCAATAGATTGTTGAAATTACCAAAGCTTGTTACAATCCTTGAAATTAGAAATAAGAAGAAGATGAACACAAGAAGGCTTAAACAAGTTCTTGGAATTTTATCCAAAGACTCTATTTCCTCTATCTCTCAAGAAATCTTTAGAGAAGTAAGAGGAAAATAGTCTTGGGATTGATCAAGTCTTTTCATTTTTCTACATAAGATTTCAAAAGAAGAAAAATCACTCTTATAGAACACTCTTAGGGTAGAAAAATGTGATTACAAAGAGAAGAAGACTTCTTGTCTTCCTTAACCTCTTGAAATTGTAACATCTTAAAACATAAATATATGTTTAATTCATACAATAAACATATATTTAACCTCAAATGTTACAAACTTTTAATCTTCATCAACCTCATAAGTTTTGTAACAATCCAATACTCTATTCATATGTTTAATGAACACATTAAACATGATTTGCACCTCTCATATGTTACAAACCCATGATCTTCCCTCAACCTACAAGTTTTGTAACATTTCATAGGTTTAAATTGGTAAATATTTTTGGAAGCAAATTAATAGGAAGGGTAAAACTCTAGTGGGACCCACACACAAACTTAAATATTTGACTTGATCGTACCATGAGAAGCTTGATGAAAAAATTATGGGTAAAATGGTAATTTTAAGTTTTTATATTTTTTAAGGAGAATGAAAAGTAGAATACAACCTATCAATACTTTATTTCCCATTCCTTTACTTTGGGTGTGTTTGGATCATAGAATTGGAGATAGAATGGGAATATCATTACACTTTCAACCAATTCCCATGTTTGGATGAAATTTAAGCAGGAGGGAATGAAATGAAAACTAATTCAAAGGGGAATTAAATTCTACTCCTATGCAGGATTTGGATTCCTTAGATATAGGTGGTATTCTCATTCACCTTTCTCCTTTTTTTTTTACTACTATTCACCCTTCTTCTTAAAAAACATAAAAACTTAAAATTATCATTTTACCTCTAACATTTTGTTCATTAGGTCCTACAATTCTAATTAGTAATTTAAAGCCTTTTATGCAAGCTATGTGATTATAAATCCACAACATGGTCTTGGATGTGTTTGAATATTACATTCACGTTTTTGTAAGAAAGTACGTTAACATTTTATTTTATCATTAAATTTATAATCTTGATAAAACATTCTTATAAAACCGTTAAATAAAAACTAAGAAGATGCTTAATAACGGTTCTAAAAACCAATTTACAGAAAATATACGAAAATTATTTATATTTTAAAATAATTTTAATTTCTAATATTTTATTTTAATCATATATGACTATAATTATTTTTTAAAAATACTTTAAAAATGAAAACAAAAAGTGCAAAATATTTTATCTACCAATAAATGACGTTAGTTTAAAAAATACAATAAATAGCGTTTTTTTTTAAAAGGTTCTAAAGAAAAAAAAAAAAGCATTTGGAAGTTATTTCTAGAAATAACATTTTTTTCTTAGAAGAGGAAAAATGAAATAAAGATTATTTAAAATCATGTGTTAAGTATTATTGTCAATTTATTTATTTTCATTCAAATTCTAGTATTACCAAATAGGTAGGAATGGAAATAAATAAAAATTTTCATATAAGATTCTTAAACTAATCCAAACACTAAGAATGAAATCAATAATTTGATTTCATTCCATGAGAAATAATAATGAAAATAGATTCTTCATTCTCATTCATCATTCCAATGTACCAAACACACCCTAAATTTTAATCCAAACATGGAATGGGTTGAAGGGGTAATGACATCCCCATTCCCATGTTCCAAACACACTCTAGGATGTGTTTAAATCATGAGAATAAAGAGGTGGAATGGGAATGCCATTACCCCTTCAGGCCATTCTCATGTTTGAATGAAATTTAAGCATGAGAGAATGAAATGGAAACTAATTCAAAGGGGAATCAAATTCTACTTCTAAGTAGGATTTGGATTCCTTAGATATATGTGGTATTCTAATTCACTTGGAAACTATTCACCCTCCTCCTTAAAAAACATAAAATTCTATTTTACCTCTAACCTTTTGTTCATGAAGCCCATAATTCAAATTAGTAATTTAAAGCATTTTATGAAAGCTATGTGATTGAAAATCCAAAAAAAAATTGTCTTGGATGTGTTTTGAATTTTTTTTTATTTACTTTTTATGAGAAAGTACGTTAACATTTTATTTTATCATTAAATTGAGAAAACAATTTTTATAAAGCTATATTATACAAAGCCTAAGAAGATGTTTTTATAAAGCTATTCTTATTGGTGCTTTTTCTATCGAAAGCTGGGCTAGATCTTGCCGGGTCGAGCCAGTTACCGTCGGGCGGATCGATATACAACTGCACGAAAGGGTGTGGTCCAGTGAGAATGTCGACCATCTCTCCGATGCCTATGTCAGTTTCTTTCTTACGAAAAGGAAAAAGATCAACTATTGATAGTATTGTGATTGCGTACTTTTCTTCAGTGGAATTGCTCAGTATTTATCGTGGGTGATCACAATGACTTTCCTTGTTAGACGGCGATACGACATCTTCCCAATCGGGTAGGGAATCCCTATTTCCTTATTTTCAACTGAATATTAAAGGATAATTAGGGGTTATGATCGTAAGAGATTCTTCCTCCCTTAATGAGTGGAGAGCCGATCCTAGAGACTGGGCACTTCCCTTTTATATGTCTCGTTTGGTGGATGGTGGACCATCATGTTACCTATTTATCCGGCGGGGTGGCAGTTCCCAGCGGGGCTCACGCGCCTTAGAAGTGATCGGGATGTCGTCATGGGGCGGCTCTCACGTTGGGCTCGCATCGAGCCCTGCTAAGCCCCACCTTCGCCCACCTTAAGCCCATTTGCACCTCTAAGTTTCTCGAATTGTCTTTTGCACGATTGTTCAGTTGGGTGGTCACAGCTTTGCAAATTCGCCTTTGTCTCATTCATAAAGGCGATTGTGCGGAGTGAACGCATTTGTGCAAGTGCTTTGCTCGAGTCTACTTTTTCTCGAGGTTGGTTCATTCCTCATGGTGGTAGCATGTTGTTCGACTATTCCTCAATCATAGACCAGTTATTCACGATTACATGGATTTACCTCTCCATCCTAACCTACATTACGAGCTTTGATTCTAGTATCTATTCGATATGCATTGCCCCATCTTTGCCCTTGTTGTAGTTGATTACGTTGATTCCCATATTGGAGCTCTATGTCATACGCACACATTCCGACCTCCGCAGGGATCCTTGCAAGATTCGATTTCCCACGGATTACTCTGAATGACATTTACTGTACCCTGTTTCTTTTGCAGCTGTTTAGTTAACTGGGTGACATGGTTTACCCGGGTTACTTCAAATCTGTAATGCGCTCTGGAGGGTTTCTTAGGTGTTGATATGTCTCTGAGCCAGCGATTGTGGTAGTAGGCGTATCCTCCCAAAATCTCATGGAAGCGATATGTGGTTTTCTTCATCATAAGCTCCGGCTTTGAAGCATCAATGATTGTCTATTGGTCGCTTAGACCATTGTATAACGTATGCACCTGCATCCACTTAGTCAATATGTGATGTGAAGTACTCCTCCCGATAGCTCATGAAATCTCTCGAAGCCGTGGTTCTCCCTCAAATTGCCTAAATGTATTAATTTCTTGCACCAATTGAGCTATCTTCGAGGGTGGGAAAAATTTGGTCAGAAATTTATGCACCAAGTCATTCCATGAGGTGATGGAGTCTGGAGGTTGGCTGGTCAACCAATCGTTCAGCCCTATACGCTGGTGACCCAATGGGAATAATAGCCGTAGTCTGAGAGCTTCTTCGGTTACCCCATTATACTTTACTGTGTCACAGACTTCAATAAAGCTGGTCAAATGTGCATTCGGATTCTCGCTAGGTAGCCCGTGGAATTGTATATTGTGGAGCATTTGCAATGTCACTCCTTTCAGCTCAAAGTTGCTTGCTTATATGGTGGTCATTATTATAGATTGGCGAACAAGCGTAGGTCGCAAAGCAAACTCCTTAAGTATCATATGCGGATTATCAGGTTGAACGAAGGGTGTGGTGGTCGGATTTCTATAGTTTTGTCCATTCTATTCCACCTGTGGTTCATCCCCATCATGAATATGTCCCTAAATACGCTAGATCTTTGCATGATTCGGGTTGAGTTACGTGGGTCTTTTGCATAATCGATGCGATGTCGTTGCAGTTTCAAGATTAAATGGAAAGCGAGTTCCTTGTGCCCGCTTGTCTTTGCATGCACTCTAAATACTTTCACGAAATCACGGGATAAGAACGAAACAAATCACGAAGCACGAATCTGATAAAGAAGAACCGTAAACGGGAATAAAACTAAAAGAAATTATCAAGAAGTGAGAAGAACAAAGTAAAATTGATCGAAGTACTATCTATGGCACGATTGTCAATATCAACACTAAGCTACTCCCGGAAAACGGCCTTGAAAAACTTGGCGGGCTAATGGTGATGTGTAAAAATTAATTGAAACACAAACCGTGTGTGGCATGGTACAGCGTCGAGATGACGTAGTGTAGTGGTTAATCAAGTGTCATTCCCTCGAAGAGAAGTGTGTTGACTACTGATTTGATGACTTCGAAAATATTTGGATCTAATCCTAGAGTAAATTATGACTAAATTATTAGAATTAACAAAACTTAGAATTACGTGTGTTGAATTATATCGATGATGAGAAACCTAAGGTTTTACCATTTCCTACCACTCTTGATGGGTGTCAACTCAATTAAGGACTTATTGAAGTATTTATATGAGTTATGTTGGCGGGTTGATCTTTCCTACAAGATATTCTCTCTCGAGATATATTTGACTATTTCGCCAATGGGATGTATTGCATCTCTGCCTCAACCCCTTGACTCCGAAACGCCTAAATGTGTAAACCCTAGTGCCACACTTTCAGTCTGGAATATCTCTATTCTTCGACTACCCAAGTGTTGCTTTAACCATGTCCTTGGAAATTATCTTCTTTCGATCTCAAACTCCAAGCGTTAGCATGTCACGGTTGGCCAGACAATAACATGTAATTAAGCCCTAGAATTAAAGCAAACATATGAACTCATATTAATAATCAAATAAGCCAAAACCGAAAATCAATCCATCAAGCGTAGTTAAGGTTATGGAAAAACCTAAGAAAAGAATTAGTTCATCATAGTATTCATTCACAGTTGAAGAATTCGAATCAGTAGGTTGAAGGAAGAACTATAGAAACTCCATCTTGATCTTTCTCGAATCTTGGCCCGTCAATGGCTCGAGAGAGCTAGGTTTTAGTCCCGTAATGGAAAGGGAACCCCGGCCGTCGCGGTGAAGGTGGCTCCTGGCGACGGACTGGCTGCTTGTTTTCGAGGCTTTACGGTTGGATTCTTCCGTGAGAGGGTCTTCACCGGCGGCGAGAACACTCCTCCCGCCCGCGGCCCGAAGGGGTTCTTTGCGGCGATAATTGTAACCTTTGTGATGCTTCCTTTTCGTCATTTTTGCTTCTACTCTGTTTTTACGTCTTTTAGCGCCGCACCCAGTTCCAACATTGCCATATTCTATAGAATAATATAATATGAGGATTAAGCGTAATATTAATGAAAAGAATTTGTGAATCATGCATTTTAGCTATAAAGAACACGGAGAATTTAACTGAAATGTACGCATGATTCATTATGATAAGGTTTATGGGTAAAACCGCTTGAGGTGCTCGGCATTCCAAGAGTAATGCAAGGTCTTTCCCTCTCCCGTTTGGAGTTCATAGTTGCCAGGTCGAATTATCCGTGATACAATATAAGCTCCCTCCCAGTTGGGTCCTAGTTTCCTGTGAGTGGGGTCTTTCCTTGTTGGCAAGAGTTTTTTAAGCACTAGGTCACCAGGCTTAATACTATTAGGCCTGACCTTGCGATCATAGTACCTTGCTATTTTTTGTTGGTAGTCTTCGGCGCTTTTAGAGCCCTGCTCCTGCGAAACCTGCTCACAGGAGATCAAGATTCAAGCAGAGAGACTCTTCACCATTTCTGAATTCGTATTTGGCGAACTCGATACTGGTGACTTGAGCCCAGCCTCAAATAGGGGCTACCACCTCAATGCAAATGTGGGGTCCCACATGTTGACCCCTCAGTGTCTCCCTTCGGGTGGGAGCCCACTCATAGGTACTTTGTTTAGCGGTCCCTGGCCGCACTCTTCCTTTCAGTGAGGCACCGGGCCGCGACTAGCTCTTATAGAAGTGGGGGCACTCTCACTACCAGCTTCAGGCTACTGGCTCGGTTGGTGAGTGAAGTGCTCCCCACTTCACTGGGTGCCCCAGTCGTGGAGTGAAAACCGCTTTGGGGGACAGCCGGTACGCTCCCACAGCCCGAGGCGAGTGTGGTTCTATCAGAATCGATTAGTAGTGATGCTCCCCACTTCTATAAAGTCCCTTTGGGTCGTGGGTTATTTCCGCGGAGAGCGCTTGGGTTGGGACTGGCGAAACGAGTACCTACAAGGTGGGCTCCACTGAAGGGTACCCTAAGGGGTCACAAAGGGTGTGGACCCACAATAAAGGCGCCTTTTTGTGTGGGGTCCTATGACCCCTGATGCCCCCGCCGGTGGGCTTGCTCATAAATGTGTTCGAGTCCCCAGCGCTGCTTCGCCTCGTGAGGCTCGAGCTACATGCGCTGAGAGACTCTAACGTAAGGGAACTCATAGCAGACTATTAAAGGTCCACCCGCCGTGACCCCTCGAATTTACCCTTGGTGGGAGCCCACTCATAGATAACTGTTTCGCCGAGTCAGTGCGGCCTTTTCTTTCGCCTCAGTAGGCTCGAGACACATGCGTAAAGAGACTCTTATGGCAATGAGAGCGACACTCTCACCTGTGAGGCTAGTCCCTTCGTGACCCCTCGAGACCCTTCGGTGGGAGCCGCTCATGGAAGTCTTTGTTTAGCGAGGTCCCAACTAGCCTTTTCTTTACTTTCCGTGAAAGAGTACCCGAGCCACATGCGCAAGGGACTCTTATAGCAATGGGGCACTCTCACTGCAGGCGGGCTGCTTCCGGGTTGGTGGTGAGTGCCCCAGCATAGGTCCCACTCTTGGCCCGGCTGCTCACGGGCGCTGGTTGGGACTGGGCGACTACCTATGAGTGAGCTACTGAAAGTACTACGAGGGTCACCAGCAGAGTATGAACCCCACACAATAAAGCGCCATTTATTGTGGGGTCCACTACTAAATGACCTCGGGTACCCTTCGGGAGGCCCACTCTGGGTGCTTGTTTCGCCGGAGTCCCAGTGACCTTTTCTTTGCCTCTAGTGAGGCTCGAACCTGTGCGCAAATGGTTTCTTATAGCAGTGGGGAGCACTCTCACTGCCAAGCTGGCTACTAGCTCGGTTGGTAGTGAGTGCTCCCCATTTTCTAAGTCCTTTAACGCATGGGTTAGTGGCAGCGGTGGTTGTAGCATCCTGCTGTTTCCACAGCCTGCTGAAAGTCACGAAAAGTGGACCACACCAAATGCTAAGGCGAACGGAGTTTCTTGAGTTGCAAACTTGCGTGTAGTTTTGTATCCCCATAGTATCTCGGGGAGGTATTCTACCCATTTTCCCTTTAGGTTTTCTAGCTCAGTCTTCAATGCTGCCTTGAGAGTCCTTATAGTGACTTCTGCTTGTTCGTTGGACTGTGGATGAGCTAGGGACGAATAGTAATTCTTGATTCCAAGCTCGGCGCAAAAGATTTTGAATTTCAAGTTGTCGAACTGCTTTCCATTATCAGATACCAATGCTTTTAGGATTCCGAACTTGCATATTATGGAACGCCAAACAAAGTTACGCACCTTTTGCTTGGTGATTGTTGCTAATGGCTAGGCCTCTGTCCACTTGGTGAAGTAGTCCACTTCTACAATGGTGAACTTGCACTAGCCTCTTCCAATGGGCAGGGGCCCGAGTATGTCTAATCCCCACTACTAAAAAGGCCAGGGGCTTATGATTGAGGTCAGTGGCTCGGATGGGAGATGTGAGATCTTAGCATGCTCTTGACAGATTTTGCACCTTCTAACTAGTTCTATGGTGTCTTTGAGCATCGTGGGCCAATAATATCCTTACCTAAGGACTTTTCCCGCCAAAGTTCGAGCTCCGATATGGTTGTCGTAGATGCCTTCATGTACCTCTCTAAGTACGTAGTTGGCGTGTGCCTGTTTTATGCATTTTGAAGAGGGGGTGCGAAAAGCGTTTGTAAAGGAGTTCCTAAATGAAATGAATCTGAATGATGCAGTTCTTAGTTTAGATGCCTCGCCCGGTTGCTGGAAAGATGTACCATTCAGCGGGTAGTCTAGATGGGAATTACATCCATTTCGGCCGCGGTCATTCTTTGGGGACTTCCGTCCTTTGTTGGCGTTCTTGAAGGTTCCATGAGGTGCTCGACCGGTACCGTCTGTCCAAGTCTTCTTGCGGCGTAGTTGCTAGCTTAGCCAGGGCATCTGCTCGTGAATTCTCCGTTCTTAGGATGTGTCTGACCTGAACCCGTACAAACTTTTTGAGCAACTCGCGTACCTTTTTGAGATAAAGGATCATCTTTTTGCCTTTCGCTTCATTGGAATCCTCTATCTATTTCACCACCAATTGGGAATCGCTACATAGCTCTAGTTGATCAACCTCCATAGAGTGGGCGAGGTTAATCCCGACAATGACAGCTTCATATTCGACTTCGTTATTGGAGGCCTAGAATCGGAATCTGAGGGCATATTCCACGTCGATCCCATCCGAGGAGGTCAGAATCAACCCTGCACCTCTTCTTTGAGCGGTGGCGGCCCTATCTAAGGACAACCTTTAGATGGGAGGTCGGAGCGAGATTGAGTGGTTTGTTGCAGAGCTCTGTCGAGGTGAATTCCATGATGAAATATGCTGAACTTGTCCTTTAATCGTTGTTCTTGGCTTGTACCTAATGTCGAACTCACTCAGCTCTATGGCCCATTTTACCAGTCTTCCTGAGGTTTCTGGTTTATGCAGTATTTGCTTCATTGGGTGTTTTGTCGGAATCTCGATGGTGTGAGCTTGGAAGTATGGTCGAAGTCTTCTGGCGATGGTCACCAATGCTAGAACTAGCTTTTCCATCTTCGGATACCTTTCCTCTACTCTACGGAGCTTGGTATGTAATAGACCTGGCTGGCTACGTACTCTATCTCGCTCTCGACCGAGGCGGTACTAGTCGAGAGGTGAGAAGCGGCTAAGTGGGGGTAGGGTTCCCCCTCGGAGGGCTTACCGGAATAGGGAGGGGAGGGAACCTGAAATAGGTTTTTAAGCGCGAGAACGCCTCTTCACGAGTGGGCATCAATGGAAGGCCTTTTTCAAAACTTGAAGAAGGGCTAACGCATCCTTGGATGCAGACCTAAAGCGACTCAGCGCAGCTATTCTCCCGGTTAGGCGTTGAATTTCTTTAGTGTTTGAGGGTGGTCACATGTCGAGCAGGGCTTTTATCTTGTCTGGATTTGCCTCTATTTCGCGGTTGTTGACTATGAAACCCAAGAACTTCCTACTTTGACTCCGAAAGCACACTTGGTTGGGTTTAACTTCATCTTATAGTCCTTCAGGACTTGGAATGCTTCAGCGAGGTGGTCGACGTGGAGCTCTTCGCCAGTGACTTCACTAGCATGTCATCTATGTATACACTCCATGGATGTGGCTATTTGTTTTAAAGACATCTTACTAACCTCCTAATAGGTGGCCCTCGCGTTCTTCAGCAGGCATCACGATGTAATGTCCCATGTCCGATCAGGAGGTCTTCTCTTGGTTGCTGGGGTCCATCCTGATTTGATTGTAGCCCGAGAAAGCGTTCATGAAGTTGAGGAGCTCATGGCTAGCAGTGGAGTCTAGTTAGGTCGATCCGGGGTAGGGGAAAGCTGTCTTTCGGGCAGGCTCAATTGACGTCAGTAAAGTCAATGTCGTCACCACTTGCCATTTGCCTTTTTTACAAAGACTACGTTGGCCAACCAGTCGAGGTAGTCTACTTCTCGGATAGCTTGGGCTTGGAGGAGTTTGACCTCTTCGTCGATCGCCTTCTGCCTTTTTGGGTCAATTCCTCTCATGTCCTCTTGCTTCTAAGCGAATACTTCCACATTTTGCTTTAAGAAGTCGATGAGGAGGTCTTTGACGTCATTGGCTAATTTTGATCCAATGTAGGCGAGATGTTACGAAATTTATTAGTCAAGTTATCGCCCGGTTCGGCTCTTACGAGGGTGTTGGTCAAGTTTCCAATTCATCTCTCATGTCGAGCTCATCCATATGGATGTTGTTAACTGCTTTCTGTTTCATTGACGTCAAGTAGCACTCCCTGGCTACCCGCTGGTCTCCTCGAACCATTCCTACTCCATTCTCCATAGGGAATTTCACAACCATATGATAGGCGGAAGGGACGACCCTTATGGCATTGAGAGAAGGCCTACCTAGTAATATGTTGTATGCCGATGGGGCATCCACTATGAGGAATTTTATCGTCGTTGTGGCCTAGCATGGGAGGCCTCCCCCAGTAGTACGGCTATCTTGACCCCGGGGAGTAACACTTCTCTCAGAGAATCGTCCCGCCCAAGTGGCGTTCTAGATTCTGCCGCATACCAATGCCCATTTTGTCAAACGTTGAAGTGAAGATGATGTCGACCGAGCTCCCGTTGTCAATCAGAACCCTGTGAACTATTTTGTTGGCCACGGCGACGCTATTACCGGTGGTCATCATGGGGATCTTGGTAGCCTTCCATGTCGAGGAGTCGAAGGTTGTGGTGGTATCTGGCAGGAACTTGGACATGACACATTACCTCAATTCGCCCACACGATCGATGTTGCATGGGTGAGCCTTCTGGTCGGCTGGATTCCCACCAGCGAAAAATCCTTGGAAAGCACATTGATCTCTCCGAGGGTTCGCGATCTTGAGTTGGGGTTGGGCGGCGGGTGGTAAGAGAAGATTGTGCGGTTGATCTTGTACGGAGCCACGTAACGCCGAAGATGTCCACGTTGGATTAGGAATTCGATTTCTTTCTTCAAATGAATACAGTCATTTGTTCGATGCCCATGATCTCTATGGAACTCGCAATACTTGGTCATGTCTTTTTTTGCTGGGTCCATCTTCATCTGAGATGACCACCTTAAAAACTTCTCATGCTACACCTCGTATAGGACTTGAGACATTTGTCGGGGAGTGAACTGCGGGTGGGGTATCGAGGAGTATCAGCTTGGGCTAAATTGGACAAGCGGTCCACTGACGTTACCTCTTCTCTTTGGAGATCGATCTTTGTGACCATACATTCCTCTATAGGAATCTATCTCGGTCTCTTCATCTTCTAGGGCTTTGGTCTCGATTTTTCTCGTCCTTGCTTTTCTCCTTTTGCGCGGAAGAGCTTCCCCGTTTAGATAAAAGGGCCTCCTCCCTGTTGATGTACTTTTCTGCTTTGGCGAGCACCTTGACCATGCTCCCCTGTGGGTTCTTCGAAATGGAGAACATCAGATCTTTGGACTGTATGCCCAGCCAGGCTATAAAGGCGGTGATGGCGAACTTTTCATCTGGAATGTCTACCCTCAATGACTCCGAGTTGAACCTCTAGACGTAGGACCTTAGGTTTTCTTGTGGGCCTTGTTTTTATGGTCGCGGAGTGGTAGCTGCTTAGAATGCGTCGGGCTTCAATGAAATGGGACACGAAGCAATGGAGTTCTTTGGGCTGAGGAAATCGAAGCTAGCGAACTATTGAAACATGCTAAAGAATTTGAGCCCTTAAAGCGTGATGGCAAAACTGCATCTCACGAGGAGTCTTGGTATCCATGCGGCTCCATCTCGATTCTTGTAAGTGAGGTGGTCTACGAGGTCTTCGTTAGTCGAAAGCCGATCTCTGACGATACGAACTTACGGGAGATGGAAGTGCGGGAGCCGTCGTGAACGGGGATTCCGTTTGTTGTACCAAAGCATCCATGGAGACTAAGGCTCGACCTTTTACAGCCTCCTTTATGTGGCAGAGCTCTTGTTGGATGTCCTAGATTGCTCCCCCTTCCCCTGCTGATAAGGGGTTGGCTCATCACCTCCGTCGTTCCTACCAGGCATCCCCTCATTGCGACCATCTCCGGGAGGTATGTTGGGATCATGCCCCCTGATCCGGCTATTTTCTCCTCCTCCGTCAACGTCTCGAGGGGCGCCGAGGTGTTACTGTTCCTCCTGTGGAATGGTATTGCGGCCTTCACGGGCTTGTTGTGCCTCCTCTGGGCATTGCACTTGTTTGGTGAGTTCCGCCAGCTCCTTAGCGAGGCCGTTGATTGTGAGGCAGGGTACTTCCATCTCGTTGCTAAGCGGCATTAAGAGCCGAGGCGTCTCTTGGTTGTGCAGCGTCCAGCGTGTCACGGTAGTCTTGTGTCCTTGGGGAGTTGGCGACTCTGCTGTGTTTCGAATCGATACCATCAGTCATTGAGAAATCAATTTATTTGTGAACGGTCGTTCCCCTGATGTTGACTAAGGCGATGGTGCTTTTTCTATCAAAGCTGAAATTTGGAGCCTCTCTTGGGTCTATTTGGGCCGTTCGTCGGTGGATCGTGCTAAGCACGCGCACATAAGGGTGGTCTAAATGAGGAATGTCGACCGCCTCTCAGATGCTAAGTTAGTTTTCTTACGCGAAAAGGAAAAAGATCCGGTGTGGATAGTTTTGTGATTGTGTACCTTCTTGATTGGAGGTGGTCGGTGTTATAGTGGGTGATCATTATGACTTTCCTTGTTAGATGGTGATACGACATCTTCCCAATTGGGTAGGGAATCCCTCTTTCCTTATCGTCAACTAAATATTAAAGGATAATTAGGGGTCGTGATCGTGAGAGATCCTTCCTCCCTCAATGAGTGGAGAGTCGATCACAGGAAATTTGGGTACTTCCTTTTATAAGTCTTGTTTGGTGGTGTAAAGGATAGTTAGGAGATTAGAGTGATCGTGAGAGATCCTTCCTCAATAGTGGAGGCGATCTGGAGACTAAGGTGCTTTCCTTTTATCGATCTCATTTGGTGGATGGTGGACCATCAATGTTACCTATTTATCCGATGGGACTGGCTTAGTTCCCAACGGGGGCTTGTGCCTTAAAAGTGATCAGGATGTTATCATGGGTCGAGCTCTCACTGTTGAATGCGCATCAAGCTGCCTCGCCACAGTAATCCTTGTTGGTGATTCATCTCTTGAGTCTAAGTTCTGGTCCCATACGCATGTTTTTTAGGCATCATTAGTTACATAAAAACTAAGAAGATGCTATATAACAGTTCTAAAAACCAAAAATACTTTGAAAATTATTCATATATTAAAATAATTTTAATTTCTAATATTTTATTTTTAATCATATGATTATAATTATTTTTAAACATAAATAGAGAATAATTAAAATATTTTATCCCAATGAATGACGTTTTTTTTAAAAGGTCAGTTGGAATATTATTGTGTTTTATTTTGGCATAATTGTTTACAGCATGCTGTCAAATAAATGAAATGCACAAATCATTTCGTATATAGATTCTTAAGCTAATACTGGACATAAAGATGAAATCCAGAATTTTGTTCGAAATTTGCAAAATGTAGGTGATATCATTACCATTCACGTTATCATTGATAACAAGAAAAAAAAAAAACCTAGGGATTAATCGGTGGTGAATTAGGTATGAACTCCCGAATCAACTTATTCTTGCAAGCAAGTACAAACTCCGACAATGCTGAAGAGGGCACATTGTCACCTAATGCCTTCTCAGCAGCTTCCTTCAATTCTTTTCCTCTCCTCCTCACTCCTTCTCCTCTTCCACCGATCCAAACCCTTCACAACCCTCACAATCCTCCCTCCAACTAACCCACTTTGCTCACTTCAGGTCTCAATGCAATTTCCCAGGCCCTCCGTTGTCATTACAGCGTTAAATCTTCTTATCCGAATAGAGCGTGTCAGACCACGCAGCTCTGCAGTGAATTCAACCTGTGCGTCACCATGTGGGGATGGTGCCGTTGTGGGATCCGCGGCGATGATGAACCACCTGCATCTAACCGTAGACTACGGCGATGTGCGAAGTTGTTTTGGGCTGATCGGTGTGCGATGTGAGAATCCATCATTGGGCGCCGCAAATCTCTGCCGCCTCATCTAATCTAGTGGTTCGATGACTACATCAAAATAAGTTCCGCTCCTTCGGGTGAGTGTATGGGATCGACCGTGATTGATCCCGTCCAACTATTCCCAAGCATTCCAGAATCATCAATTCTCCGAATCCCGGACCCGGTTCGGACCATCGGTCCGATCGGATAGATCGGTAGTTCAACCGGTTCCCCATCTTGTAAAGCCCTTACAGCTCCTGGTTCCAACTCCAGGCAGCTATTTACTATAATACCTTTAGCTAAAGACAATCGCTTTACATGGTGGAGAAACACTTTGTAGGCCTCATTCTTTCTGTCCCGAACCGGGTCCATGAGGTCTTTCCCCTGAACCGGGACGCATCCGGGAAGCTTGACCGGTTCAGGTAGGTCTCTATACTCACAGGAGACCATCTCATCCAGCTTTGGCAAGTGAAGGCAAAATGATAAGGCCATGGCAAGAAAACATAGCATGGGAGCCCGAATTCGTCAGCAAGATGAAATATATCAGTGCAATAAAGATCAACGATCAGTGCGACTAACCGGGTTTTAATCGTCAGTGATTTGAGTACTTCCCGGAGCGGGGGAAGAGAGCGGGACATGGTGAGTGAAACTTTGATTTCTGCTCTAACTAAATCATCTTCAAGGTCTTGAAAGCTCACTGCAGGGAGAAAATCATAAAACACCATAGAGGAAGGGATTTCAAGACTGTTTCTTGAGCTTTGGAAGGAGAATCAATGGTAGGGACAAGGCATGTGATAGAAAATTTATGGGAAAGTACTAATTTCTTGGCTAATTCCAGAAATGGGATGAGGTGGCCCATCCCTGGGCTTGGTAGAATGGCTATATGGGGTGTTTCTTCCATGGTAATTAATTAACTAGCTGGCTATAGCTGAACTAATAATGGTGCTTGAAGTGATGATCAAGAGGAGGTTGGTTCAATGTATTCTATAGAAGTTGTCCAGAATTGGGGTTGTCTTGTGCTCCAAGAAAGATGTTAATGTTAAAAAATTGGGGATATATGGAAGATTCCAAGATAGTGATTGTAGAGCATGTTGTGTGACATATGCTCTTGCGTAACATTACAAAGATGACTCATTATACAGAAAAAATAAAATCAAAGTTAATAATTATATAACTAATGTGTCCCTTCAAATTTATATAACCTTTTTTCTTTCGTTATATAAAGATCAAATAATTCAAAGTTATATACGCTCTTTTATTTTTTAATGTACCACCACAATTATAGGTATTGAGTTTTCTCTCAACAGTACTACAACTTACAAATATTAGAATACCGAACATTTATGAAACACGCAACTATTACAGCATTCAATCTTGAATTATTTTGTATGGCATTGGAGTACCCTTGTTGAAAGCAAAATAGTCAATACTTTCAAACAAATTACTTTTAATCAATTCAAAATGTTCTCTTCATCCTCAATTCCCTTTGTTTAGACTCCCACTTTTATCTCCTCTAATAACAATGAAGAAAAATTGGTTGTTATGCGATGATTCAAAAAGATGTTGCATCAAATTGTGCAACATTGTCATAAGTATTACAGCTAGTTCTATTGTCATAAGTGTTACAGCTAGTTCTATTGTGTTATGCAACCTATTACATCAATTTGTAATAGATCTACTGAAGTAATGTAATTCAAATATATATGAAATTACATGCATAAACTCACACACAGGAAAAAAAACTGGGTGGTTACGGGGTAGCAATTTACATGTTCGTGGGGGTTGAGCCAGGATGTGGAGTATTTCATATATAATTTAGATTACAAGTTGATCTTAAGTGAGACAAGACCCCCTATTTCTCACAGTCGTCTTCTCCTAATTATCTCATAGAGAAACATAGAAATAAGTTTTCCTTATTTCCTATACGCATATAGACTCCTAAGTGCCCAATCTCTCCATCTCTACTGAAGTAACCACACTACTCATCATCAATGCTTAGAGTAGTACATGCAACAGCTATCTTCACGTGTGAATAGCTCTTTCAGCAAATCTCCTCTCCCTATCACCAAGAGAAACATGTCTATAGCTTTTTAAGCATCCCCTTGCAGATATTCTCTTAATATTATGTGGCTTATGTTTCCTAATATGTCTCAACAAGCCAACTTGAATATTTTGATTTCCTTCCGTACTTATCATAATATAATATCTCCCTCCCTTGGAAATCTCAAAAAATAATATCTTATCTCTTTTGTTTGATTCGTGCAATATTGCCTAATATTCTTCTCTAACCTTTGTTCGTGACACTAAATATCAACTCTTGATTTGCAAAATATTGACTTCAAAATCGGATTTGGCTAAAAACGATAAGTTGTGTCACACAGCATAATGCACCAAGTTGTGTGACATCAATCGTGACATCAAGTTTTGATGTTGGAAACATGCGATTTATTTTTACCTAAGATTATGATAAGAAATATCTCCAATAAACAATATCAATCAAACTTCAAGCTCATCTTACTCAATGTTTTTGCACAAATTCCCTTTGAACTATCTAAGTATGGATCGAAATTATGCCTCTTAAAAAAAAAGTACTTTTACATTATGTTTTAGAGTAAGACAAGAATGAAAGAAAAGAATAATTCATGATCACTCCATCAGACCGCAATAAACCAATGATCAAATTTGTAACCTCATAAATATATAATTTATATTTTAATAAAATTAAAAATAATGGAAATTTTTTATGTTTTTTGTAATATTCGTATTTAGAGAAACTAAAGTACCCTACTCGAAAGCAAAAAGTGAAATTAAATGTTGGAATTTAAATTATTATTTTATGTTTGTATGAATTTTTATAATTAATTTTGATCTATTAAGTAAATGTTAAAAAAATTTAACTCTTGTTTTTTTCACCAACAAGATTACAAGAAGGTACTCTTAGAAGATGTTGTGAAAAATGAAAAATAAATTAATATTGTTTAAACCATTTGTAAAGATGTGATTGCAAATTTTCTCGATCACACTGCCAAATAATACTCTAAGGTGTTATATAAGGTATCAATACTAACGCAGAGAGGATTGAGGGCATATAAATATTTGATATGGCTTATTTTATTAAAAATAAATAAAATAAAATTTAGATTTTTGAAAAAAAAAATTAGAATTATTTATCTGTTAATAATTTGTCTGTATCCTGATATTAAATGTGTGTTTGGAATATATTGTACAAATATCAGAAGAGCAGTGTTGAAACTGATAATTTGATTTTAAATTATTATTTTTGATAATCGTATTTAAAAGTAAAGTTCTGGACAATTTATATTAAATAAATAAATTTTGATGAATTTTACTAAAAATAATATTTTGAATTTTATTTGAGACGTTTTTAGGATTTCCTAAACACTTTCTAAAATTTTCGTCGAAATACTTTCTTTTATTAAAAGAATATTTTCTAAAATTTTAATTATTGGCATAAAATTATAGTCAATTATGTAAACAACCAACAAATTCCATATGAGTTAATAAAATGAAAATAATATAAGGTGAATAAGAAAAGTGTATCCAAACACAACTAAAATGCAATTCAAAATATAGTCCAATTCAATATTCAAGTTTTAAAATCTACTTAAGTTTTTTTCAAAAAAAAAAAAAAGAAAAAAATCCACTTAAGTTAAAAACATAAAATGTCCATGATGACTAGTTTAAATTGTAGAGTAGTAGAGTATTCACTCAAACAAGTATAAGAATGTAAAAGCAGATGAGTTCAAGCCCCATAAAAAAAAACAGCTTTAATACTTAACACTATAATATAGTTAAAAATCTGGAAAAAAAAAATAAAATTAAGCCCAAATATATTAAAATATTACTTAATAATATATATATATATATATATATATATATATATATATATGATGAAGAAAGTATATATTTTTTTTTTTTTTTCATTTTTCTTGCTCAATTCTTAAATTAAGACAAGAACTACAATTCATATTAATTTTACTTATAAAAAAGAAGTCTGTACTATATCAAATTCTAGTGGTTCTCAAAATTTAATAATCCTAAAATTATTCCAATTTGTTTGTATCCAATTATTATTTTAAATACTGTTTAAAAGCATAGTGGTACTACACTATCATTAATTACAAAGATAGTTAACGGTTTCTTATATCTTTTTCAAGCTTTTCTTTGTTCTAGGTTCAAATGACATCCATTAATGTGAATCCCTCCTCACAAGAAATTAATGCCAGCAAATTTTGTAAAGGCTTTTTTTGCAAAAGGGTAAACAGTTCTCACCTGTTCCATGATTATCAGGCAATTTCTTTATCTATCTTATAAGCATAATCTTATAATTTTGATAATTTTTAAAAGGACATATTTCCTTTATGCCCTGTGCGCTTTTGTAGACGATGCTAATGAATAGCTATTGCCAACACAGTTCCATGTCTCTAGTTAAAAACATGTGCTTACATATTTGTTATTCTATGTTTTCATTCTTAAAAATATAAAATATGAATTGCCAATTCACGCGTTTTTAGGGTTGTTTTAAAAAAATAGTTATTCAAATAGTTGAATTATTAAAGTAAAGTAACTTTATAAAAAGATCTTTGTTTTGTAAATCTTGAAAGCTAAGGACATGTTTCTTTGAAAACTTTTCTTTGATAATAATTTTTTAAGATAGATAAATGATCACTTTGGTGTTTTATGAAAATCGTTATTATTTTTTAAATTTAGTGTTTTTTATATGTTTTATATTTTTTATAACAAAAAACAGTTTTCATGAAGGGTAAACAAAACATGTCCTAAATTTTCAGCAGACAAAATTTAAAAATTATTTTTCAAAACAATCAAGACGGAAGATTATTTTCCTTTCCATAAATATCAAGTCATTACCATTTTTCTGCATGACATTTTATAAGGCCAAGAATTCAAGAAAAGCTACTTATGGTTTTTTATTTTCTGCATGCAGTTTACTATCACATTTGACCAGTCCTAAAACAAAGTAATGGTAGATTAATTAAAAGTGAATCCAACTATTCAAGCAGATATTACCCATATCTATTGTGCTTCATGCCAAACATTTGCTGGATGGAGAATAGTAAGTATTTATTTTATATTGTTATATATCTTATATATTTTATTTTTCAAGAGAAGAGTTTTAATCATACAACATGATGTCACACAGGTATCGACAATATGGGCCTCCACCCCACAATTCATGAAGGCCAATGTATACTACTACTTGGTATTAGTGGGGCTGTTACTGATGAACAAGAAGTCCTTCATTTAGCATAGATGGTGCAAACAAGTCCTTTGTATTTATTTATTTATTTATTTTTGGTGAAATTACATACCATCATACATCATATTGTTTATGAGGTGGATTATATTTTTTTGTTTTTAATTATATTTTTTATTGTAAATATCAACTCAAAGATTTTGCAAGATATTTGACTATGAGATACCCTTTGCCAAAAAAATCTGAGTTGATATTTACAAATAAAAATATAATTAAAAAACAAAAAAATATATATATATATGGATTTATTTAATATATATATGAGATATTTAATATATATATATATATATATATATGATTTATACAATTACAAGTATAAAAATATTATCCAATATCTGCATTACTTTAATTTTATAAATATAGTTATGATAATTGTATTAAATTAAAATATATATTTTTCTTTGACATCAAGATATATATGAAATATTATTAAACTCATCAATGTGTATTTTTAAAGCAATATAATATGATAGTTGACATATATTCTAGTATATATCCTATCAAATCAAATCAAACGCGATTGGCTTATCGTCCAAGGGAAGCGAAGGGAAGGGAAGTGGAAGAAAGTGATGGCGGAGGATACTCTAATGCTTGCGCCCGAATTTGCAAACACGATTAAGTTCCAGTCCCACATAAATTCAATATGATATTTATTGCCAATGTCAAATAAAGTGAATATCCAAGCCAGTTATAGTCTTCCATTGACCAAAACTTTCAAAATTTACAAATTATTGTTAGATTTTCATCTTTAATTAGTGGGCCGTTAAAAGAAAATGTCATAATTCCAGATATAATTGTTGTCAGTTTATAAGTATGTCTCAGACACCGTCTTCTTGGTGTGTCTGGAACTTTGATGTGTGTGTGAGCCCAAACTTGGCTTGTTGTGTTTGAAACTTAGCTTTCTTTGGAAGTAACGTTGTTCAATGTTCGAACTTGTGGAGGTAGTTCGAACCTTGTGTGGGCGGTGTGAACTCCAATGTGAGACGGTCAATATATAAGACAGATAAATAAATAAATAAATAAATAAATAAATAAATAAATAAATAAATAAATAAATATATATATATATATATATATATATATATATAATAAAATAAAAGCACACTTTTTTACATGGTTTTCGATAACCTACATGTAACACCACAAATTATATCATACTAGTTTTATGATATGCTTAGATATAAGTGAAATTTGTATTTTTTTATAAATTTAAGTGTTAAATGTGAAAAATGTTAAAATGGTAATTGTCAAACAGACTCAAATGACATAAGATAAGAAGATTATATGTTGTAGTGTTGAATATGCGAATATAATGAAAGAAGGTCTAAACAGTAAGCAAGGGAAAATGAGCTAAAATCTCATTAAAAGAACAAATGGGTATTTGAGAGAAGATATTTCTCATTTTGGTTTAGAGAACAGCATACGGGTTGTGGAGAGAAGGAACTAAATTTTGACGTCTCTTCTCTTTAATTGCTTTTGGAGTTCTACTTGATCAAGAAAAAAGGAAGAAATGAAGCTTGCTGAGGAATTCAAGAAATCAAGGTATGAACTTCTAATTTGTTAGTTAAGAAACTATCCTAATCCTCATTTGTTTAAGTGTGGGTTAGAAACCCTAACTCATTATAAAAGATATTTTTGGTTGATTTAAGTCAATTTTGAGGTTCGTTTGTTTGGTTGGAAATCACTCTAAGGAGAATGGCTAAAATGCATCATCATTCTATAAAAACTCGGTAAATTTGAACTTTTTTAAAAAGTGGAACAAACACGTGAACTTATCAAGAGTAATACAAAGTTCAAACCCCAGAAATCTTTCCTCTAGATCTTGAGATGGTGAAACGAATTCCTCACCGTTGAATTCGCTTTACGAAATCTAGTTTACCTTACAAATTTGGTTGAATTTCAAGCATAGTCGGAATTTCCACGCTTTTGGGACAATTGTCGGTGACATATGACAACCATGTGAGTACATGGCAAGGCCATGTGTCAAAACGCATAGGATATATGGCAAAGCCATGTGAGTGACACATGGCAAGCCAGTGTGGTATCACCATGCATGCAAGTTGAGAATGTATAAATGGGAGTAATGGAGGAAGGGTAGGAAGGAGGAGGAGGAAAAGGAAAGGGAAAAGAAAGAAGAGAAAAAGAACTAGAGAGGGAAGGAGAAGAAAGGGAGAGAGAAAGAGGGAGATATGTGGAAAAGCCCAGTATGATTCCAATGGTTGGAAACTTGTTGGACCAAGAAGGAAAAGTGGCTGTATATTCAACGAGGGCGCGCCCACAGGTAGAGATTTTCCTACTTTGGTTTATTTCCAATCTCTAAGGCTACTCGTAAAATATGGGAATGTCGCTTCATGGAACCCACGACCGGGGCTGATGTTAGCACTGATTTTAGGTTAGGAACAGAGGGAATTTGGACTCAAGCCCCTTTCTTTCCCTTCCTCTTCTCTCTCTCTCCTTCCTCTCCTCCTCCTCCCCCCCCCCCCCCCCCCTCATAGAAATTGTAGCTGCATCTGTGAAATTGATGTTAGCTTTGAATTTGCCCAAATTGGACCCTACTGTACTGCTATGATATATTTCCTAAGACTGCTGCAGCTTAGGCTTTCTCTTAGTTTGGGTCCAGATTTCAAGGCTGTTCTATGCCCGGGTTGTGGCATGTTTATGTGGCCTATGATGGCTGTATGTGTGGATTGCTTTGTGGGCATCTCTTATGCTATAATTAGTCTTGAGAACCAAGTTGTCTTTGCTTGCTTTTGATTGACTTACTTAGTGATAATTGTCGAATAATATATGAACTCTAATTTATCGATACGACTGCTTAGAAGTTATATGCTTGATAATTGTTCATGATACATGATAAATTGTCCATATGGCATGCATTGTATGTGATGTAGAATTAACATGCAATGGCATAATGCATTGCATATGCACTAAGGCATCGTGATTCATGGGTGTAAGTGCATAAGACCATCACACTTCATCCTTGGTGGCTGACGAAAGTGGGCCTGATACTCGAACGTGTTTAGCAGAGTTCCGCGCTGCTTCTCGCGTAATACAGAAAATAGCACATCACACACCATCCTGAGTGGTTATTGAGTGGGTTGTGTACTGTTGAACGAAGTTCAGCGGAGTTCCACTGTTCGTAGAGCATGAAAACTTGTGTCAGGTAGTAGCAAGCAAGAATAGATACCCCCTCGAGTGAAAGACCCAGTATTTTTTGTTATACATATGTGTCTAATGGTGAAAGCTCATGAAAGTGTAGGAAGGGATACGAAGCCTATGGTGTGACCCCAAAAATTCGCCTACCCATAAAAGACACATAATGTTAATAAATGATCCTGAGGTGAAAACATCCAAGAAGTTTTGATTTTTAAGAACTGATTTTGTTTCAAAGTGATCATTGATGAAATCATTGAAGATGGATGTTATCACACATTGGTTATGCATTGTGTGATGGGAGTCTGATGACTTATCTTTCATAGCAGATTTAGTGAGTCTCATCTCATTTTCATGGCATGACATGTAGTATCCCATTAGAATTGCATCATTCTATTAGAATGTAGATATATATGTGAATGTGTCTCGTTTAACATTGCATGCATTTAGGGGGTATTAGGCTCATGTAGAGTCTCTCACCTGGCGTGACTCACTCTTTAAGTGGGAAAAAATTTTAGGTGCATGGTATACGCTGGACAACTCGACTCCCAGGCCGAGATTGAAGAAAGCTCGACCCGTGGCTAGTATAAGTTCTTTCAGAAAAACCGTGACTTGAAAGATCTAGTTTTGTCATATGCCTGTGTATGTATTAGAGTTTAACAAACTCATAGTAATATGTTTTGGAAAAATAACATAAAATGTTTATTGAATGTGGCTAAACGGATCCCAGTAAATGGGATTGGACAGTGTGGTTTCAAGACACACGATATCCATAGGTAATTCTAAACCTCGATTTGGTGTTAAGGCTTAGGTATGTGATTACCTTGGACTCAATGAATGGATCCCAATTAATGGGATTAGATAGCATGGGTACCGAGATATACGATATCCATGGGTATTTTCACAGTTGATCGCTGGGTCAACTTAATTCCCCGTTTCGTGGGTGTCACAAACTTGGTATATATATTTAGTACATTAATACCTGGGCTATGATAGGTTTTAATTCATTGCACCATTGTGCATTTTTATGTGTTTTTCTTTTATAAGGTA
Organism: Tetrastigma voinierianum; assembly: GCA_016808115.1. Classification (NCBI taxonomy): domain Eukaryota; kingdom Viridiplantae; phylum Streptophyta; class Magnoliopsida; order Vitales; family Vitaceae; genus Tetrastigma; species Tetrastigma voinierianum. The sequence continues at coordinate 6,646 of JAEQBH010009620.1, read as the reverse complement.
CATGATTGTGCTGTAAGATATATATAGGAAAAGTTGAACACTAGGGTGAGAACATAACCTTAGGGGTTCCGAAAATGAATGAACGGAATAGTTCAGATGATGTCAATGAAGGGTTGGTTGAGATACCATTAGTCGACTAGAAAAGGAATCCCCACTTTCTATTTGACAAGTAGATGGCAAGTCGAGGAAGGGGAAGAGGCGTGGGTGGAGCAACAACCCACTACCACCACCTTGACCAACAAGCCTTCTGGAGGCTATTGGTGCCGCGACCGCTGGTTATTGCAAAGTAGTACAATACCGCTACCATCGCACGCCAGTGCAACGACGATTGCAAAGCTGGCACCTCCAAAGGTTCAAGGCACATCATCCTCCCGACCTTCAAGGAGGAGGGGATTCATGATAGGATGACTACTGGTTTCTCGGCAAGTGGAAAAGATAATATTTGAGGCTATGGAGATTCACTCTATGCCACCAAGATAAAAGCTAGCCACGCTTTTAGTTGGGGAGGGTGAATCCTAAATATGGTGGGATCAGGGTCAAAGCCTCGAGGGACTAGAGGCCAGACATGGGAAAAGTTTCCCGAGAGCTCTTATGAGTAAGTTTTTCCCCAACATCTACCGATATGCAAAAGCTCGAGTTCTTTTGAATCTGGAGACAAGGAACTATGATAGTGCTTGAATACATGGTCGGTTTACTAAATTAGTCCGCTTCACTAATGACTATGTAGCTACGTACGGCCAAGGGGTGAGAAAAAGTTTGAGAATTGACCGAACTATCCACCAGTAAATTGTGTGACTTGTCCTACAAGATATGTGGACTTGATGGTCAGGATAACTAAGTGACTATCGAGAGAAGTGAATGACTCCATGGAACATCCGAGATGTGGGTGTTAAGTGATAAGAGGAAGGAGAGCCAACCTTATTCTTAGCTCAGAGTACAGATAACTCCTCATCTGGTGGAGCCAGGATTGCACAGCTATTATGCCGCGCCAAGGTCGATCATCCTAGAGTGGGAGACACTTCAGGGCCCAAGTCAGAGCGGTGTAGGCTATGTTTCCATTACCATTAGCCTTGACACTTAAGGCAGGATTGTCCTTAGAAGCAAGAATCTCATAGTTATGGGACACCTCAAGCCTAGTCATCGCGAGGATGTATATAGACGTTAGCTTGTTCCTCCACCTCACCAAGGGCCGTGAGAGACAGACGCCTCATAAGGCGCCGTGCACAAGGCCCTACTACTTTGGCAATAAGTCGAATGGTTAAAGCAGGGTCGAGAGGTTTGAGCCATGGCTCACAAGCCGTGATCCAAGGACCCGTGGGCTTGTCTCACGTTTTATTACACCTTAGCTTGAGCTTATAGATCTGGCCAGCCATTAGGGTATGTTTCACCTTTCGCCATGGGAAAGAGTGTTATTTATCATGATGCATCTCATTCTCTTGTTGTCGCATTCTGTGCAAGATTCGGGGCTTAGAGGTCAAACCTCGAAAAGCCGCTGTATGTGAATTCCTCCCTTTGGAACTAAGGCGAGCACGACATGATATGTCGAAATTATGAGTTAAAGATCTCAAGGATTCTGCTCACTATAGACCTTCGGGTTATAGACATGTCTGAGCTCTGTTATTCCAAAGATGGATTACCGACTTCAGATAACTGAGTCGCCATTGATCAGGATCGTAGGTTATCAAACAGCCACACCGTGATGATGTTTGTGTTATAATTTAAGGATAAGATATGCCATGGCCCAAGTCGGTAATTTTCTAGGTATGATATTGCAAGGTTGGTTGGCAAACCTTACCTTGGAAGACGAGGCAAGACAGGAGTTGGGTCTACCTCGGGTAGTTTGCGAGTATAAGGATGTTTTTCTAGAGGAATTACTGGATTACCAGATAGGGATGTAGACTTTGTATCGAAAGCTACACTTAATACATTGCTCATTTCTATGACTCCGCATAGAATGGCGCCTGCTGAGTTGCAGGAACTCAAGGGCCAATTACAAGAATTGTTGGACAGGGTTTTATTAGATATAACACTTCACCTTAGGCGCTTCTGCCTGCTCAGTTACAAAAAGGATAAGACCTTCACCGCACAGATTATTATGCTAAACAGGGCTACCATTAAGAAGAGGTACCCTTCAATGAGGATTGGAGGATTTATTTGATTAATCGAGAGGGGCATGGGTTAACCCTAAGATGTGACCTTGCACCGGTTATCATTAGTTAAGAGTTAGGAAGCAAACATCCCTGTAGATTCGCATTTAGAACACTATATGGGTATTTCGAAGTTCACAGTGATATTCTGTAAGTTGACGAATGCTCCAAATAAAATTATGGGATATCTCATGTATTAGGTTCCAAACTCCCCTATATAGATCGGTTTTGTTGTGGTCTTCATTTACGACATCCTGATCTACTCTAAGTCGAAGGAGGAGCACGAGAATCATTTGAAGATCGTTCTCTAGGTGTTGAGAGATTATCAGTTGTATGCCAAATTCAACAAATGTGAATTTTGGCTTATGGAGGTGAGATTCTTAGGTCATATGGTATCGACTATGGACCCGAGAAGGTCATTAAGGTAGTTATGGAGTTAGAGAGACCCAAGTTAGTCTTCAAGATACGCAATGTCTTGGGATTGGCAAGATATTATAGAAGTGTTCAGGACTCTCCCGATTAGCCGAAATCAGCGACGAAATTGACTGGGAAGAGGTTAAGTTTATGGAATGACTTGTGTGAGAGGGCATTCAAAGAATTGAAAAGGGAGGCTACTTAAGCTCCAATTTTGATAGTTCTAGAGAGGGGATAGAGGTACATAGTGTATTATGATGCCTCGAAGGATGGATTGGGATGTGTTTTGATGTAGTTTGGGAGGGTTGTGGCTTATGGTTCTCAACAGTTAAAGAATCATGAGTGAAGTTACCCTACACATGATATGGAATTGGCAGCGCCATTTATGTTCTGTTTTGAAGATTTAAGTGCACCCCATCACCCAGATGGTGAACAAGCCGAGGTGTTTTCTTAGACCACAAAGTCTGGGGTAACACGCCTTACTCCAATGGACCTCAAATATGAGGCAAAGAATGTGGATGAAGTACTTGGAGGATTATGAGTTCACTTTGCATTACCATCCCTGCATAAGGCAAACATGGATCGATGCCCCACTGAGTCACTGATACAAGGCATAGCTTCCCGGGAGTGGCGAATACTGAGGTCAGGACAAAGCATGTAACTACACCACAAAGATTGGGAATCTGTGGTATTGGGAGTCTGGGTGGCTACGCCTTCCCTGGGCCACAGTGAGTGATTGGAGTCCCAAGGACAGGATACAAAGATAGCATCCATCAAGGACCAGGTACAGTTAAGTACCGGTGACAAAGGTTAGGCCATTCACACGGATGGCAGTCTTCAATATGGAGGAAGGATTATGGTTCTTCGTTAGCCAGATTCCGAGAGGAGATCCTGTGTGGAGTTTCATCGCTTTCGCTTATACATCCAAGTGGCACAAAGATGTACCATGATCTTCATCGCCAGACATTTATGAATCAGCAGCAAGTTAGGGATTTTATTTGTCATTGTCTCATGTGTTAGTAGGTAAAAGCTAAACACCAGAGGCTGACAAGGTTACTTTAGCCGTTGGAGGTACCGGAGTACTAGTGGGAACACATCACGATGGATGTTATAACTCACTTTCCACAGACATCACGAGGGCATGACACAATGTGGGTGATCGTGGACCGGCTCACAAAGTCGGCACACCTTTTGGCTGTGCGGATGACCTTTACTCTAGAGGAATTATGCAGGTTATACATATGAGAGATTATTCGTTTGCATGGAGTGCCAATCTTTATAGTATCAGATCGAGATCCTGTGCCATGGCCACTCGAGAGTTTTCAAAGAGCCATGGGGACATAGTTGTTGATGAGCACCGCTTTTCATCCCCAAACGGACGGTCAGTCAGAGAGGACCATCCAGACGTTAGAGGACATGCTACGGGCATGCATCCTGGATCTTAAGGGTAGTTGGGAAGAGCATTTACCCTTAGTGGAATTTGCCTACAACAATAGTTATCAGGCGAGTATATAGATGGCACCCTATGAGGCACTATATGGGAGGCCAAGTGTTGATCCGGTTTGTTGACGGAGGTGGGAGGAGATCCTCTAGGTTCGGATTTGGCAGCGACACCCTAAAAGGTGGACTTACAAAACGCCTCTCACTAGCCAGTCAAGTGAGCGCCGACAACCTTAGAGTTTGAGGTAGGTGATCATGTCTTCTTGAAGGTGATGCTTGTGAGGAGGGCCGATTCGGGCAGTAGGAAAGCTATCGCGAGGTATATTGGACCTCTGTGAAACCCTCGATGGTGGGCATAATAGTTCCGCTGGCTACCGCTCAGGTTTATCTGGGTGTTCATGCAGCATTTTCTCCCATATGTCTCCATGTTGAAGTATAATTCCAAATCACCTCATATAGTGGATTAGTGGAGTCATTGTTGATGCAGATGGGACCTTTGAGGAAGGACCTATGCGTATTATGGATAGCCGGGATTAGGTTTTGCGATGCAAAACTATGAGGCTAGTAAAGGTGTTGTAGCAGCACCGAGGAGTGGAGGAGGCAACATGGGAATGCGAGGACACAATGTGTGCCACTTATCCTTCCTCTTTTTCTAAGGCACATGCAAAGATAGGCTGCACACATGCTAGTCACTACTTCAATAATAAAAAAAAATAATCGTAGCATATGCATGTGATCGTATGTATATGTGCGTTTGAATTTTTGTGACTAAATTTTTAAGGGGTAAGAATATAAAACCTGGGTAAATTTGAACTTAAAAAAAAAAAGGCAAACATGGTGAATTGCAGCTACAATACAGGTTGAAAATTTGGAATTTTTCATAGATCCTCGATGATCTAAATGGACTTCACCGTTGAATTCAGCCTGCAATCCAGTTACCCATGAATTTTATTGAATTACAAGATAGTTGGAATTTCACGTTTTTTGAGGCAATTAGTGTCGAGTGACACATGGCAAGCCATGTGTCAAAATACATGCATGTAGGACACATGGCAAGCCATGTGTCACCATGTATGCAAGTTAGAGAATGTATAAATGGGAATTCGTAGAGGAAGAAAGGAGCAAGAAAGAGGAGGAGGATGAGGGACAAAGGAAAGGGAAATAAAAGAGGAAAGAGAAGAAAGAGAGAGAGAGAAGAAAAATTAGAGAGAAAGGAGAGGTATGGAAGTCGGCGTTCAACGACGAACCTGGTCAAACCAAGAATTAAAGGGCATATATTCAACGAAGGCGTCAAATGGTAGGGACTTCACACTTTGCTCTATTTCCACCCCAAGGGGTTGTTTCAAATATGGGAATGCCACTGCTTTGATCCTATGCAATCGGTTGAATGTTAGCACTGGTTTTAGGTTAGGAAATTGAGAATTTTGACCAGATCCTTCATAGACTGTAGATATTATCCGTGAAATGATGTTGTTTTAAATCACCTGAATTGGACCTCTATAACTCAAGTTATGGTCAATTTCCTCGGGGACCACAAGAGTTTATTATTTCAATTTGGGTCCAAATTTCGGGACTATTTTATGTTAGCTGAGGTGTTTGTGTGGTCTGTGATGAGCGTGGTATGGATTGCTTTGTGGGCAACTGAAAAACAAGAATTACTCCTTGAGAACCAAGTTGTCTCGTCACATTGACTTACTTGGTAATAATTGTTGATTAAATATATGAACCTAATATTGACATGAACTCGTTTGGAAGTTATATGTTTATTATAATGTTTATGATACATGATAAATTGTTCATATGGCATGCATTACAGAAGACAGTGGAATTATTAATAATGTATATACCACTGTAATATAAACCCAGGCATCGCATTCATGTGTAAGTGCATAAGACATCACACGCCATCCTCGTGGTTGATAAGTGGGCTTGAAATGTTGAACGAAGTTCAACGGAGTTCGCTTATTTGAAGAATATGAAACAGCGCTATCGCACACCTTCCTTGGTGGTTAATGAGTGGGTTGTGTATTGTTGAATGAAATTCAGAGAAGTTCCACTGTTCGTAGAGCATGAAAACTTATGTTGGGTAGTAGCAAGTAGGGAAAGATACCCCCTCGAGTGAAAGACCCGTAGCTTGGTTATACATATGTCCAAATGCTGAAAGCCATATGTATGGAAGGCATGCGGCTCGCTGAGACCTCCCGAAAATTTGCCTACCCAATAAAAGACACATGTTTGTTAATAAACATCCTCGAGGTAAATATCAGAAGTTTTGATTTCTAAAATGGATTTATTTCAAAATTTCATCATTGGATGAAATTAATTAAAGATGGATGTTATCACACATTGTCTATGCATTGTGTGATGGGATTCTCGTGATGACTCCCTGGATTCTTCATGCATTGAGTTGTGAGTTTCATCTCATTTCATGACATGGCATGAGTATTTGAATCAGATCATTCCATTACTAGAATGTGGATATATGTGAATGCCTATGAACATTGTATCTTGCATTTATGGGTAATAGCCTCTGTAGGGAGCCCTTCTACTAGGCGGACTTTCACCCTTTATGGGAAAACACTCGTGTGTGGTCTATGATTGGTAATGTTCCTGGCCCGAGGTTGAGAGAGGTTAAAGAAAGCCAA
>JAEQBH010009619.1:0-66701 GCA_016808115.1 Tetrastigma voinierianum | reverse complement strand
TCTTGTTACCAACACCCGTATTCCGAGTGTTCCAAGCATCCTGACCTCTCTCTATGGTCAAGACCGTCCCAAACCATGAAGTCCATGTCCAGTGAGGCGAAGTCCTACGATCCCGTCCCGAATGGACAACTTCAGCCCATTCTCGTGTCTCGTAATACCCACCAATCCCAAGAAACCACGTGATCGCGAAGATTGACATTCCCATCTCTCCCAACTCATCACTGCCCTCAACCTTCCAGTCGACCGACACTCCCGATGCCGACACCACGTGTCCCAAGTAAATCTCACCTCGCAGTTTCAAAACTCGCACTTACCGAACTTGGGCCGCACAACCTGGACGGTCTCTACACCCAAAACCGCGATACCATGTCCCACTCGACTGGGAGTAGATCAAGATGTCATCCACGAAGACTACGAATAACCGATCTGTATAAGGCTTGGAACATCCTACGATGAGATCCATGAATGACGCCAAGATTCGCCATCCAGCATCAATCGCAAACTCAAAGTGCCCATCGCGTCCTAAACGCTTGTATTGGTGATAATCAGATTCCTAATCCTCAGCTGACGGTAATCCAGCAGGAAGGCTCCATCTGGGGGGTAGACTCGCTCCTCTTAACTCGATCAAACAACCATCAATCCCCTGGGTGAATTCGCACCGATCTCTCGATCGTAACCCCGTTCAATCGCTCTATACCAATGCACACAAGGGTCTCTGGCCCTTCCTTTTTTCGCAATGTAACCGGCTGCCCATGGTGAAGTGCCTCTGCCTAATAAACCCCTTGGTCCAATAGATCTCGTAGCCGACTCGAGTTCCTGCTTTAACTCAACCTAAGTGTCATCCTTTCATAATCATAGAGATGGTTAAAGTACCAGGTGTAACTCTGATACCGGGGTCTACATCCCTGGCGTGGAGGTAGTCCAGTAGCTCATCTCTAAAATATTCGTACCAAGAAACCACTGCGTGACCTAAGTCCGTCTCACCTCGTCCTTTCTGGTGGTAAGGCTCGCTAGCCAGCCCATGAACCGTCCCTCGACACTGACTCGTATACCGTCTGGGGAAAAATGTCATGCTTGTCCCCTTGAAATACCACACGACTACCGTCCTGCGTGAAGGCGGTAACTCTCCTGCACTCACAATCGATAACAACCTCAGAACCGTCGCCCAACGATCCCAAGGATGACATCAAACTCGACATGTCCATGATCCTCAGTCCACCGCGAGTAGAGTCCCCGAGACTCCAAATCCTCGCAACCCCACATATCATCCTATTATCGCCCTAATCCTGGGAGAACTCATACAAAGGCTCCCATGGTCCTGCAGGTCCTCGCTCTTTCCACCCTATTCGAGCTTCATTCTCTAGCTAGAACACAAATCTGCTAGTCTAATCCTCGTCAAGGCCGGGAGGTAACCTCCATGCTCTAACACCTTCAATCTGCATGAACCAATGGTCGCCCACCATCAAATCTTTTCCCTTGTGGAATGTCGTAAGGATGATAATGCTCCTAAACCTCCTCGGGGTTACTAGGATCTTCCTGGGTCTACATGCCATACTAGCCTCGTAAGATAAAGATTCTGTAATACCCTACAGCCCCGGCAAAGCCTCCATTGACAAAACACTGATTGTGCCTCGACCAAAGGCCCCGTGGACGTCCTCTACGTCCTCGTCCTCTACTAGCCATTTACACAATAAACATGGCAACAAGAGTCATCTAACTTTCATTTCAGTCTAACTAGCAAATGCATATGTTAATAGGGACTCGACAACCATGAACTCGACTGCTCATTTCCTAAGCAAAGCAAATCAAACTAATAGTTCGCTTTATTCAACAAGGTTATTAACTTTCTTGCTCATCTCAAGACTCCAAATCCCTAAGGTCAAAACCCCTAACCTTAGCATTCACTCCTTTTCCTATACGTATTACACCACATGCATATAATTTCGTAGACGAGAATCATCACAGAATCACCATTTCAAATGGTAGTTAAATCCAATACAAGATTCTAAGGCATAACCACGTACCCTCGAGACACTAATCACATAACTCAAAGGTATACGCAATCATTTCGCTGCTTAAAATATTTGCTTTCAACAAAATTTTATTTTCAAAAATTTTTATTTTTGAAAAATTTTATTTTCGAAAATTTTATCAAAATTTATTTATTTTATTTTGATTTTATTTGAATTTAATAATAAATTATTTTTTTCGAAAAATTTATTTTACAATGAACAAGGTTCATTTGGTGACTCAAAGAAAACGAGCCAAACGGACGAATGGGCCAAGTGAAATGAGTACGTACTCTGCTGCCAGCCCGAGCGCCTAGGGAAGCCACGCCTGTGCCGCGCACCGCGCGCCACGCCAATGCCCCGCGCGCCACGCCGCCGGCCGCCACGCCTGCCAAGGCCATAGCTCGCCGCGTGCACGTCAGCCGTGCTCGCCGCTGCCCACGCCCGCGGCCGCCGCCGCGCTCGCGCCGTCGCCCCAGCCGCCTCTGGGCCGCCGTCGCTCTGGGCCCAAGACGCCTGTACCGCTACACACTCGCTTCGCACGCCTGAAGACGCACGCCAAAGACTCCGCCCCAAACAGCTTTGCTCTACTCAACGGGCAGCTCCATTTCCTGTGGTCTCACTCAAAACTAATTTTTTTCCTTATTATTATTATTATTATTTTTTCCGCTTATTTTCAAGAATTGAAAATCACTTAAAAATTATTATTATTATTATTATTTTTTCATTTTCGATCAAATAAATTTTAAAAATTTATTTTACCCCATTTTCTTCAATTTGTACTCACTTGTAAAATCTTAGAAAAAATTATTTTCATCGCTATTTTTTTTTTTTCATCAGTAGCCTTCTTGTTACTTCAAGAAAAATTTTAACTGTGAAATTTTAGTTATTTATCTCTGTAAAATCGAAATAATTTTCTAGTTTCCACAAAAACCAACAATCGATCTTTGGCCCAAAATCGAGCCGCCGTCCGCACTGCCTGACCATTTTACCAAAAAATTTTCAACCAACTTGTTCTCACACCAATCCTAGTGTTCAACATTTTAGTTTATTTGGCTCCAAGTGCTATCCACCTAAGCACACAACTAAACACAACACATGATCAATCAACATGTTATAACATCAATCATACCATCACATGATCACAATCAAAACATGCAAGCAGACGCCTAAAACTCCGGGGTCCGTTGACTACCCACAACTCCGCGAATACAAGCAAGTGGATGTCGGGTTAACCGACACCACTTTAGAAAATCTAAGTGAGGTCTCTTTCAGACTCGGGAGCTCTACCCAAATACGCACTCCGCATATACTCCGTCCCAAAATGTCTAATATATACAATATATATCCAATACGCGCCTACTTGGGCCTGCAAACAAGACTCCAATGTACATGCCAACTATGAACCAACTATATACCCAATAGTTACAAGAGTTAATATTTTTTACTCTTAAACAATACATATATTAAACGTAAAGGGCTCTAATACATGTACAACCACCCAAAGCCACATCCCGACTTTCTTCACGGCTAAATCTCTAGGACGAGCCGTCCCTCTCGCACGCTCCCCGCACCAGAAAATGTTTTATCCCACGACGCGAAATGCAAAGCTCAGCAGGAGATTTGCTCCTAAGTGGGCTACTCACCATCTAAGTGCAAAGGCAATGTTCCAAAGTAAACACACATTCAAGCAAATGATGATCCCTACTTGAATGTCTACATGACAACTCATCCCGAGTCCTCACTCAATTCCTCTCACACTCGCCTAAGCCTTGTATGCTGAGAATTCACATTTTAATTAGTGGACAACCCTCCGATGTATATATATCAATTTGGGTCGCTCCGACGACTGATATATAAATCTGCTTCAGGGACTACTCCTCCATGAATATCAATCAGCCAGTCCGACGATTGATATTTTAAGTTTGTGGACTACCCTCCGAGCAATTTATATTTTAGACTACCCTCCAATCCATTCCTCTATACTCAATCCTCATGCACTCACTCCTATAATCCTAGGGTGATCCAACATATGGAATGCATGTACGCGACCTAACACGCCTAATCACATGCAAATATATAACACAAATATATTCACATTAAAATTAAATCACACAAACATGTTATGTAATTTATCATTTCTACCAAAATTAGCTCACTTGGCTAATGTTAAACATAAGCAATTCGATCCGAATTACTTAACCAAACACGTATTTCTCCCAAAATACATTTTTTGGATTATTATTCCTGGGGAACAAAGAAAACCCTAGGGTTTACCGTTCTCGACACTCACTAATCCTAGGTTCATATTTCAACTCGCATTTCACGCCAATACCGGCCTCAAACCAACCAATACATGATTCACACCACCAAATTCCCATCTTCATACCCATATACCGTGGATGTGCCTACTACGCCTCCATTTGGTTTAAAAAATTCAGACACTGTCCCATGTTTCAGGGATTCCATCCAACCCGCCCCTACTGGTCCAATCGACCAAACATTCGAACAACATTAAAATGGGACAAAACCCAAGTAGGGAGAAAATCCCACTCGAGGAGTTTGAAGAAATTACTATCCCTGTAGTCCACAAAGGTGAGTCATTCCGCGTAACATTTCCTTCTGGCCTAAGACCGCCGACTGGCCTGACGCTGTATTTCTAGAGAAAAGTACTTTCTCTAAATTTCTCTCACCTGCTCCTCTCGTGCCTAAGCCCCTGTTCTGCCCGTTTTGCTCACTTTTAATATTAGTGAGAAGAAGATAACTGCTCTCCACTTTGCTTTATTATCATTTAATTCCAATTAAGCAATTAATTCCCTTTTTTCCAAGCTGACATTCTACACTATCTCTGGCCATCCATTTCACTATTACTCATACCACTTATGGTACATGAGTACATGCTATTTTAGCCTTCGTCGCATCAAAACAATGGATTTACAAGACCCAAACGATGCCTCGAAAACGTGTTTAATTCGACCGTCTCAAAGAAATTAATAATTTACGTTGCTAATAGATTTCATGAGACGATTCCACCCACAAGAATCCGCTTTCATTATCCGAGATCTAGGGAATTAATTACTGACTTTAACCGTAATTATAATTTTGTAATCAAAATTACGATTTTGCCCTTATTCCAGAATTTGGAATTTCTCGGGTCTTACATTCTCCCCTCCCTAAAAAGAATTTAGTCCCGAAATTCAGGACAATCATATCACTCACAACACGTAACCCCACACAACCCCTGCCGTGTAACCGCTAACCTCTCCAAGGTCACAATTACTGACAATCCAATGGACTGTCAACTCAATCCATGTCATGCATGACATCCATTTACCGAGCCCTTGCCAGCTCAACAACATCCAATGAAATTTCCAAAGGGGTATTCAAACCTCGAGTCACCCGTGGGACCCTTACCCGAATTCGAATCTGTTGGGGCGATCCTGAACTAGTCCGGGATGCCACTAAAATCACTCAATCACTCAAAATCATATCTTTGCGAAAGCGATTACAAAATTGGGCAAGCCCATAAACATTTACATAATACATTTAACTTTACCAAAATATATTTACAATGAAGGCATTCAAGCCTTTTCAAAATGATTTAAAAAAATAGATGTTCAGTATTCAAATTGTTTATACAAAATATCCATATCAAAAGAACACATGAAATGAGGCACATGTCTGAGTATACTCCGAGATTTCTTTCTTTTATGACTCCGACGCTCCTCGATCTCGGGGTCCGCGCATCGATCACCATCTATCACTCCTAAGACCGCGCATTGGTAAACAATACGCCTAAGCATTTGCATGGTTCTATACAACCATTCCTCGCCTCCAAATCTAAATCAATTCATGCAATTCTAATAATTCGTAACTTTCAATCATTCGATGATCAATATAAATACAATACATATACTTTGTTATATATATACAATAAATTATAGCTCATCATCATCCCATAAATACATTTTCAATCAATATTTCACAATCTCAAATCAATTCCAATATGCTCACAAATTCAATTCAGCTTATGACATTCAATTCAATTCAAAATCACCCGCTATGCTAATCCAATCGCCATGCCAATCACCCGCTATGCTAACTAATCAGTTACGCCAATCAATTCCAGCTTACGCCCTTAACGAATTTAATCCTACGTTTCATATATACGATATCGTAGCCACCTAAGAGACGTGTCCCGCCGTCAAGTAGCCGAACATGGTTTTATAACACAAGACGTCCCACTGGTCACACCGTTAGTAAATAATCAAATAGTGAACACTACCGATACGCCCCGCTAGGGCCGCAGACGGAAAGTGACACATCAATAGTTCACAAGATCGTTATTTGACCCTACTGTATACCACCCATCCTTAATTTAAATAAACTAAGAAGATCATTAGCGTTCAAACTTTATAGCAAATATAGTACAATATGTACGTCAGATAAACAGTTTATTTCAATAATCATGCAATTTTATGCAAACATTTCACAATCACTCTTCAAATAAATTAACTACTCATATGCTTTAGAACAAACATGCAAAATCTTGAAACGAGGATTAGGAGTTGGTAAGAACAAACATTTCAAACTTGAAATGAGAATAGATCTCGAAGAACAAACCTAAAAATCTTTCGTACTTTGATTCCAATCCTGGAATCTCAATCCACGCTTGGCTTTTCCTCCTCACAATTCCTATTCCAAAACCATTAAAGAATGGCCATTATCTATGCGTACTTAGTAGTTTTGGTTAGATTGATTTTCAGAGGTTAGTATGAGTTCCAATTTAAATGCTTATATATAGATGGATTCTCGACTCACGGGCTTTCCATATAGTCAAAGATCACCCGAACTGTAGTTCTGACGAAGGAGCAGGACCTTCCGGGCCGGAGGTCATACACGCCACAAATCCCGAACCGACGAGCTGACCTGACCTGACCAGTCTGATCTATCACCTCGATTAAAAGTCTTCATCCTCCTCAGTCATATTAATGTATTCACTCAACGGCTTTCCATAGAGTCCAAGAACACCCAAATCGAGTTCAAACGGCTGAGATATGACCTTCCGAAGTCGGAGGTCATGCGTGTAGTCAACTTCACGAGCTGACTCGGATCGACGAAAGGCTGCACTGAAGTGACGAGCCTATTCAAACACCTCTGGGCCTTACATCTAACATCCTCCTCAGGCATATCAATGTATTCTTAACTCCATGGGCTTTCCATAGAGTCCAAGAACACTCCAAACGGAAGTTCAAACGAAGGGAGATAGCGACTCCGGCTGGAGGTCATAGAAGTCAATCCCGACGAGCTGAGCTCTTCAGACCTAATCTCTTACAGGATCTGACGACCCTACAGACTCCGACGAATTCCCACACAGACCTGACGACCCCGGGCTTGACGACCACCGCTTGACCCACCACTCATCCATTTGACTGTTTCCGGTGTTCATAACTCGTCTGGCTGTGAGGAGTCCAATTGAGAAATTCAAAAGCCTAACATCAAGTTCATTGATGTGGCCAATTTCACATAAGCGACTTACCAAATTCTCTATTTTCAAACTCCAAACCTGTTCTAAGTTCCGGCTAGTTGGACCAATCGCGTAACCGAATCTCGACCAGATTTAGATGGGCTGACCTCTATTAAAAGGACTATAACTTAGCTCACAGGTCCAAATCAGAATTTCAAAAGCCTAACATCAAGCTAATTGATGTGGCTACAATTTACTAGAAGGACGCACTACCACTTCCCTTCACTTCAAAATTCAAAAAATCAGCTCTAAGGTTCCTATTAGTCACAAGACTACCACAATGTGGCAAATTCTTCCCATGGTTTAAATGCAACCAAACATTCCCCCTAAGGCCTGGGATGCACCACCCAACAACTCTTAGGTGTAAGACTAATTCGGCAGAGAAGACCTACCTCATGGAGTTTGTCAAAGTCCCCTATTCCTGGCCTCACTAGCCTCATTACTGTGGAAGGACTTCCCTTCGTGCTTCACGAGACCTATAGTCCGATTGTTTAAAAATCTAGAGAGAAGATGGAGCCTCTAACTCTCCCTTTTCTCTCGTTTTCTTTTCATGGATCACTTAATCTTACTTTTAAAAGAGGAAACTTCTCTCACTTTCCTACATGCCATGCTCCTTCCTTGATTTTTTCTTTCTTTTTCTTTATTTCCTTTTTATATTTAGTCCCTCCATTTCTCTATTATTCCTCATTTAAGTTCCTATTTTCACTTAGACATATAAACTTATTTACAATCGACCTCTTAGGTCCCCATTTACAATTTCCATATTTTCTTTTCACTTGAAGTTTATTTCCTGATTCACAATCATTGAATCAATATTCATCTAACAATTCCCAAAAATTACCCAAGTTAGCCCAATTATACCTTAATATATAATAAATTTTATTATAAAATTCCAGGATTTTGGGGCGTTACAACTCTCCCCGCTTTAATAAAATTTCGTCCTCAGCCTTGCCAAACAAATATGATATCGGCGCCGCATCGTTCTCACTTTCCCAAGTGGTTTCTTCTGCCATGGTTTCTCCACAACACTCCTCGACTAATCCGAATCTTCTTATTCCGTAATTCCTTCCACTTCACGAGCCAAAATCTTACTCGTCTTCATACGTCAAATATGGCCTCACCACCTCGTTCCAAAGAGACTACATGACGGGTCTGATCGATACCTCCGTAGCATGGACACGTGAAACACATCATGGATCTTTTCCAAGTCCGGAGGTAATGCCAATCTGTATGCCACTGGTCCCACTTTCTCAATCACTTCATAGGGGCCAATAAATCTAGGGCTCAACTTGCCCTTTTCCCAAATCTCATCACCTTCTTCCAAGGCTTATACTTAAAAACACCTTTCGCCTCGATCTCATATCGAATATCTTTTCTTTTCATGTCGGCATATTTCTGGGCCTCTATCGCACACTTCCAATCTCTCTCTAATCATTTTCACTTTTTCTTCGCCCTCAGATCAAGTCACTAATCACTTTCTTTTCACTCAATCTGGCCCAACACAATGGTGTTCTACATTTTCTCCCATATAAAGCCTCATATGCGCCATTCCAATACTTGATCGAAACCTGTTGTCACATACAAATTCAACTAAAGCAATGTGTTGATCCCAATCTACCTCAAGGTCGACTACACAAATTTAACATATATCTTTCGACCGATCACTCTCTCGTATTGCCCATCCTACAGGTGGAACGCTGTAATCGAATTCGGGCCACAGTGGCCCAAGGCCTCTCGTATTTCCTAAAATTCAAGTAAACCCTGGACCCTGGGCCTGAAATAATGGATATTGGAATCCTATGCAACCGAACTATTTCCTTGATATACAGCTCCGCTAGCTTGTCAAGTGAATAGTCCGTTCTCACTGGTAAGAAGTGAGCTGACTTCGTCAACTCCAGCCTACTATGACCCAACCGAGTCATGTCTTCTCCTCGTTAATGGTAACCCACCACAAAATCCATGGTGATTCTGGTCCCATTTCCACTCCTATTCTATCAGCCGCAATAACTCCAAGGAACTTGATGCTCGCTTTACTTTCGACACACCAAACACTCTGGGTTACATTCTCGACACATCTCTTTCATCCCGACCACCGTAATGACATTTTTAATAAATCTCGATACATTCAGGCTACCGGATGGATAGCAAAGATCCATTATGTGCCTCTTCTAGTATGATTTCCTCAATCATTACACCGTACACAAACCCGATCTTATAATACAAATCTCCATCTTCGCCTGTACCATGAACTCGCTTTTTACCATTTCCAATCTGATTTATTACGGCAACAATTTTCTCATCTTTCTTCGTGCCTCTAGCACTAGATTCAACAAACTCGGTCCCGCTATTAACTCGCTACTACAAGACCATCAGCCATGTAATGACAATGGGCATTCAACGCCCGGTTACCAGATCACTTTCTACTTCAAAGCCGGGCCACCACATTACCTTCCCCGGTGATAATCAATCACGCAGCCATAATCTTTATCAGTTCCATCCATCTCCGCTGCTCTCAAGTTAAGCTCTCACGTGAGGGCAATGCTTAAGACCTATGATCGCGTAGATGAAACACTTCTCTCCATACAAATAATGTTCTGAATCTTTCAAATAAGAATACAATTGCACACTCCAAATATGCGGTAGTTTTCATGCAAATTCTTCAACTGCCTCGTTTAGGCTACCACTTCTACCTCTCGCATTAGGGACACATCCAAGCTCCGGTTTAGCCGCACGATCAATAAAATCACATATTCTCATCACGCACGGCTGAGTAAGAACCGAGTCTTTACAGAATGCTTTCAACTTATCAAAAACTTTGACATTTTTCACCCATTCATACTTTACATTTTTCTGTGAGCAATTCGCCATCTAGGGCCGCAAATATAGAAAACCCCTTTAACTAATCTTCAGTATCCCGCTAGTCCCGTGAAACCACGACTTCAGAACATTCTAGGTGGCCTATCAACAAACCAATTTCTATTTTCTTCGATCTACTCTGATTCCTTCTTTCTCGATACTATACGCCTCAGAGCAGACACTTCATTCTTCCAAACTCACACTTGCTCAGTTTCCTTGCATATATATGCTCTTTTCAAAGTCTCTAACACTACTCTAAGGTGTGGCCATGACTTCGTGATCTTTGAATACACAAGAATGTCGCCTATGAACACTACGACAACCGATCCACATACCTATCGAAACACGATTCATTAAGTCCATGAAAGCCGCTTGAGCATTTGTCAATCCAAACGCATTACAAGGAACCATACGTCCATATCGCATCCCAAACGCCGGCCTTATGCACATCGATATCTTTAATTCTCAACTGATGAGGCTCCAGACGCAAGTCAATCTTGAAAAGATACTGCGACCTTTTAATCGTCAAAACAAATCATCTATTTTGCAACTGGATACTTATTCTCACCTGCTAACTTGTTCAATTGTTTGTAATCAATACATACCGAAGTGTACCATCTTCTTTAACAAAAAGCATGAGCTCCCTACTGATACACTTGGTCGAATAAAACCGCTTTTCTAGCAATTCGCAGAACCGAAGCTTCAATTCTTTAACTCCACCGGAGCCATTCTAAGACGGCAGTAATGGATGCCTGGGTGGTGGCACCCGGTACAACGTCGATAGCAACCTCAATCTCCCTCTGTTGAGGCAATCCTGGCAACTCTTCAGGAAACACGTCCAGGAAGTCACTAACAAGAGGATATCTGATATGCTAGCCTTGCCTTTTATCAGATCAATCACATAAGCCAAGTAGGCTTCACATCCTTTTCGCACCATTTTTCTAGCAGTGGCTACGGATATCACATTAGAGAGGTGGCTCAATCTCTCTCGCCGATGAAAGTTACTTCATCCTCATTCTGTTCTCAAGGTCACTCTTTCATCTCTACAATCCACCATCACTTGGTGTCTGACAAACTAATCCATCCCCAAAATCACATCAAACTCCTTAAAGGATAATCTCGATCAAATCCTCAGAAACTCATACTGCATCTCTGATGGGGCAACTTATACACCTATTCAATAATAACACTACGCCTGAAATGCTAGGTCACCAAGATGTCAATTCTAGCTCCACTCCTAAGAAATTTTTCACACCAGGCATGTCAGCATTAAATGAGCAGGAGTGGGTCAATCTGTGGTCAATCAATGCATGTACTGTAGTATCAAAGATTTGGAAATTACCAACTATCACATCCGGAGCTCCTAAGATTCCACCGCTTTCATCGCAGATATGCTCTAAATTCGGAGCACCCGCCATCTCTCGCTCTACCTGGGTCCGTGGTCCCCGTCTCTGAACACTCCTAAGGGATGCAACACTCACGCCTCTCGCACCACCAAAGTTAAAATTCCTGGGCCCGAGGTGTCACAATGAACGAGCCTCTGTAACAATCTCGCTCTATGCCTGGATCCGCAACCAAACAAGCACTGTGAAGTCTCCAACATTCTCCTTGTGATTCTCCCACAACGGGAGCAACGGGGAGCAATCATCCTCTAGAAGCACCTCCCCGTGTACTCGCAATTGACCTGCTGGTAGAGTAGTATTCCCACTTAGCCTCGAGCTATAGGTCGATTGGAACCTGTGGGTCCCTTGAATTTCTTTCCTTGTCGTTGTTACAACTGACCGACCGATTTTCTTTCCCCGTCTTTATCCTTTCTCTTCCTCTTTCTTTACTCTTCCTTTCCATTACTCAATGCACATGTCACAATTTTGGAGAAATCCCCAGAAAATGCTGTGACATGAGCTCAACATAGTCATTGTGCCGTCTCTTCAAACCTACGACATTTCTTCTCACTCAGTACCCTGAGCATACTTGCTCAACCGTGTGAATTCTCTTTGATATTCTGTGACACTCATCTGTCTTTGCTTCAGATTATGAAACTCCCGTCTCATTTTGTTCGATAAATGCGGTACTCCACATAGTGCTTCTGAACCTCATCCAAGAAGAACTCCCATGTAATCCTCTCCGATGGTGCCATTCCTACTACTTAAAAACCCACCACCGATAAGCCTCATCCTTGTAGTAAAGAGGTCATGACATTCCACTTCAAATTTGCAATGCATTCAGACAAGCATTCGCTCGCCTTTCTCGAGCCAATTTTCTGCCATGTAAGGCTCATATCCTCTTCTTTCCCATAAAAATCTACTGCCTGCATTTTTACATTCTCTCAATGGCTGATCGTTCGAGCAACTGCACCGGTTGCCCTAGCTTCTTGGTAATGCCCGAACTAGTTGTCGGGAGGATATCCATAAGACTCGCCACTTGTTCCGGTTCATTCATCGGGTGGGCACGGATGCTCGCCTCCTTCCACACTCCAAGATCTCTGCCCGCGAAATCCCCGGTCATCCTCGACCCTAAGGGAAGCCGAACTGGCCCATTCTAATCCTATTAAGACCCTGAAGATCCGGCCCGAGTCATGTCATCCTTTATATGCAAATGAAATGCATGTTAAACACAATTTCAAAATCATTTACAAACAATTTCAAAATCATTTTCAGAACCGCCTAAACCCAGCTCTGATACCACTAATATGTGGACCCCTTACCCGACCGACCTGCCGCTGATCCGAACCGAAACCGGATGCCACTAAAATCACTCAATCACCAAAATCATATCTTCGCGGAAGCGATTAAAAATTGGCAAGCCCATAAACATTTAACAAAATACATTTAACTTTACCAAATACATTTACAATGAAGGCATTCAAGCCTTTTCAAAATGATTTACTAAATAGATGTTCGGGGGTATTCAAATTGTTTATACAAAATATCCATATCAAAAAAGAACACATGAAATGAGTGCACATTAAAGTCTGGAGCATTACCCGAGATTCTTCTTTATGACTCGACGCCCCATCTCGGGTCCGCGATCGATCACTACTTCTATCACTTCCTGGGCACTGCGCATCGCAACGCTACATTTTCTACGTTGCTGCCCTATACAAATCCATTCCTCAGTTCCAGCTTAAATCAATTCATGCAATTTAATAATTCAGAACTTTCAATCATTCGATGATCAATATAAATATACAATACATACTTTAAGAGGTATATACAATTATACTCATCGATCATCCCATAAATACATTTTCTCATAATCACATTTCTCACAATCTCAAATCAATTCAAATATGCTCACAAATTCAATTCAGTTATGACATTCAATTCAATTCTGAAAATCAATTCAGTTATGCCAATCCAATCAGTTATGCCAATCAATTCAGTTATGCCAATCCAATCAGTTATGCCAATCAATCTGTGCTACGCCCTAACGAATTTAACCTATGCGTCTTCGATATACGTGGATATCAGAGTCACCGCACGGGTCCCGCTCGGGTCAAGCAGCCTAAGATCACATGGTTTTATAACACGCACGGGTCCCGTTGGGCCAGCCGACCGTTATAAACAATCAAATAGTGAACACTACCGGTACTCTGGCCCCTGCCAGTCAGCAGACGGAGTGACACATCAATAGCTCGCTAGCATCGTTTATTCACCCTATCGTATACTTCACCTATCCTTAATGCGTAAATAAACGTTAACATTCTATTATATGCTCAAATCCTTTATAGCAAAAATATAGTACAATATGTACGCTTGTATAAACAAGCTTATTTTCAATAATCATGCAATTTTTATATGCAAACATTTTACAATCACTTTTCTCAAATAAATTAAATCACTTCAATATGCTTTTAGAACAAACATGCAAAATCTTGAAACGAGGATTAGGAGTTGGTAGAACAAACATTTCAAACTTGAAATTAGAATAGGATTTAGAAGAACAAACCCAAAATTTTTTGCACTTCGATTCCAACTTGGAATCTCAATCACAAGGCTTTTCCTCCTCGTCGCCCTATTCCAAAACCATTAAAGAATAATAATATTATTCATGCTGCACTAGTAGTTTTGGTTAGGATTGGATTTTCGGAGGTTATTAGTAAGGAGTTCCACTTAAATAAGCTATATAGATGGATTCTTGACTCAATGGGCTTCCATATAGTCAAAGATCAACTAATCGTAGTTCTGACAAAGGAGTTATGACCTCCGGTCGAGGTCATACACAACAAATCCCGAATCGATGAGCTGACCTGACCTGGACTAGTTCGATCTATCACCCGGTTAAAGGTCTTCATCCTCCTCAGTCATATTAATGCATTCTTGACTCAATGGGCTTCCGATAAGTCCAAGAACACCCAAACGGAAGTCTAAACCAAGGAGATGGCACCTTCCGGTCGAGGTCATGCGTAGTCAACTTTGACGAGCCGATTCGATCGACGAGCTGCAATCAAGTGACGAAACACCCAAACACCTCTTTGCCCGACATCTAACATCCTCCTCAGGGCATATCATCGTATTCTTAACTCCACGGGCTTTCCATAGTCCAAGAACAACCTGAGTTCAACGAAGGAGATATGACTAAGTCGAGGTCATGCGTATCAACCCCGACGAGCCGAAGCTCTCAGACGAATCGACTTCTTACAGATCCTACCACCCTACAGACCTCGACGGTCTCTACAGACTCCGACGGCACTGTTTGACGACACCAATGCTTGACTCACCACTCATCCATTTGACTGCTCGGTAAAAGACTATAACTTGTTAACAGAGTCCAATTGAGAACAAAGCCTAACATCGTTGCTTCCTATTGATGTGGCTACAATTTCACAGAAGGACTTACTGCCAAATTCTCTTTATTTTCGACCCAAAAACCCATTCTAAGGTCCGGCTAGTTGACCCGAATTGGCAGAACTGACCCGACCAGATTTAGATGGGCTGACCTCATTAAAAGGACTATAACTTAGTCTACAGAGGTCCAAATTGAGAATTTCAAAAGCCTAACATCAAGCTAATTGATGTGGCTACAATTTACTAGAAGGACGCACTACCAATTTCCCTTCACTTCGTACTCCAAAAATCAGCTCTAAGGTTCGGCTGTTGCGCACTACCACAATGTGGCGCCTTCCCATGGTTTAAAAATGCAACCAAACATTCCTCAAGGCCTGATGACCACCCAACAACTCTTAGGGTAGAAGACTCCACCAAGCAGGAGAAGACCTACCTCATGGAGTTTGGGTCAAAGTCCTCTGGCTCCTGGGCCCCACTTGTAGCTCTTGTCACCAGGAAGGACTTCCCTTCGTGCTTCACAGACCTATAGTCCGATTGTCAAAATCTGTAGAGAAGATGGAGCCTCTCTCTCTTAACTCTCCCTTTCTCTCGTTTTTTCTTTTCTTATGGATCACTCTTAATCGTACTTTAAAAAAGGAGGAAACTTCCTCTCACTTCTTCCTACATGCCATGCCCTTTCCTGATTTTTTTCTTCTTTTTCTTATTTCTTTATATTTCTAGTCCTCCATTTCTATTATTCCTCACGGTCTCCTATTTCACTTGTATTATTACAAACTTATTTACAATTGACCCTTAGGGTCCCCATTTTACAATTTCCATATTTTCTTTTTTCACTGAGTTTATTTCTCCGGATTCAATAATCATCAATCAATATTCATCTAACAATTCCCAAAAATTACCCAAGTCGTCCTCCAATTATACCCAAATATATAATAAATTTTATTATAAAATTCCATGGGATTTTGGGCGTTACATCACCCCCCCGACCATCAATTCAACCCTAAGTCTCGCGTGATAACCCTGTCCGTGTGTTTCATCTCGAAAGCAACACAACCCTCTCTGGCCACACTTCGAGCCCCCTTACTTCCCCACTCAACCATGAGTCTTCAAATGGGACAGTCCTAAAAAGACAACCAACCCACACTCACCAAGAGTGGTGAATGACCATACTGCACACCCACACTATACTGACGCCAAGCGTTACCGCATTATAATGTAATAATGTTTACACTGTGACAACCAATCCTTGCCCCACCATGAGCAGAATCTGAGATCTCTTACTATAATCCTACCTATCGTGTCAACTCGTCTTACACCCAGGAAGAACATCTATACTAGCTTCTCTCTAAAGGCCTGAACCCTAAGCTCAATCACGCTGGTCGAGTATGACAACTCGGCTTCAGTTTCACTACTCTACAACCCGATGGTTGTCAACTTATCCACGCTAAGCCCGACAATCAAGAACCAAATGTGTCTACCACCCTAAGGTCCACCACGCCTCCGATGCACAACTCTGATCTGTCCCTTGACTTCGATCCACACTCTGGCCCATACTAGGGTATGGAGAAACAAATCGTACCGCCTCCTGCCCCACGTACCGACCGATCGCACTAATCCCAAACATCGGATCCCCGCCTCCTGGCAATCCCTCCCTCATATGTCCGAGATGTCGCAATGGTAGCATACCATCCGCCCATCCCGACCGGGCAACCCTCACTCGCCTCACCGACGATCGGGACCCGGCGTCCCATAGTCTCGGGATTCCCGCCTCTCGACAACTCGTCGAAAGTGTCCAGCCGACGTAAAATAACACACTCATCCGCCTCGCCCGACCAACTCCGTCCTGATAATCTCGGCCTCGGCCCCGACGACCTCGCCCCGTCCCGGATATTCTCGTGGAAAATGGGGTCTTCCGCTTTCTGACGAAGAAAGTCGATCCTCCTCTGCTACCTTCAACACCCAGATTCCGAGTGTTCCAAATATCCTCGATTTCTCTCTCTATGGTCGTGGCCACCCCAAACTACGAGTCCATGTCCCGTAGGTGAAATCCTATGATCCCGTCCCGAACGGACAACTTCGCCCCATCCTCTCGTCTCTCTCAGAATACCCGTACCAATCCCAAGAAAACTAATGTGATCTCGAAGATTGACATTCGGTCTCTCTTCCAACGCATCACCGCTCTCAACCTTTCTAGTCGAGACCGACACTCGACGCCGACACCACATGTCTCAAACTCTCACCTCAGTAAGCCAAAACTCGCACTTACTGAACTTAGCTGCATAACCGATGGTCTCTACCACCGTAAAAACAATCCTCAAGTGATACCCATGCCCTACTTGACTGGAGTAGATCAAAATCATCCACTAAGACTACGACAAACCGATTCAAATAGGGTCGAATATCCTATGCATGAGATTCATGAACGCTGGCGCATTCACAATCCGAAGGGCATTACAAGAACTCGTGAGTGCCCATAACGCGTCCTAAACGCTGCCTTAGGGATATCTGTCTCCCTAACCCCTCACCGATGGTAACCAAAGCAAGGGTCTATTCAGAGTAGACTCGTCTCCTAACTCGATCAAACCAATCATCGATCCTCGAGCAATCGGTACCGATTCGATCATAACCCTGCTCAATCGCACGTAGCCACGTACGCTAAAGCGGTCTTGCCCTTCTTCTTTCAGAACTAGAACCGCGCCCCATGGTGAAGTGCTCCTGCCTAATAAACCCTCGTCCAATAGCCCGAGCCGGACTCTCGAGTTCTCGCAACTAAACCGGTGCCATCCTACGTGAGTCACAGAGATGGGTGAAATACCAGGTGTAACTCATCACCGAAGTCTACATCCCATGCTGAGGTAGTCCGTAGCTCATCCGGGAAAACATTCGCGCACTCAAACCACCCGAGGCATCTAATGCCGTCTCTCCCGTCCCAGTGGTAAGGCCTCGCTAGCCAACCCGCCTAACCGGCCCCCCCGACGCCTCGGACTCATACCACTGGGAAAAGATTGACGTCATCTCCCCGAAATACCAGGCTAGAGTACCGTCCTCGCGGTAAACGATATCCTCCTACGCTCACAACCCGATGAACCACCCCGTAAGCCATCGCCCAACCATCCTCGGGATGACCTCGAACCTCGACATGTCCATAATCCTCAGTCCATCAGGAGTGAGTCCCCCGAGATCTCCAACTCGCAACCCGACATATCGTGACCTATTTCGCTCCTAATCCCTAGGGAAGAACTCACGTACAACGGCCCTAAGGTCTCTAGATGTCCTGCGCCCATTTCCATCATATTCGCCTCATTCCTCTAGCTAGAACGCAGCCTAGTCTAACCGGTCGTGCTGAGGTAGTCTCCATGCTCTAACACCTTCTCGTTTCGTATGAACCAACGGCCCACCACCATCGGATCTTTTCCAGAAGGCCGGGAGGATGATACGCCCTAAACCTCTCGTTACTAGGATCTCACTACTCGCTATGCTAGCTTCAGGCGACAAGAAGGCCGCACCTACGCCCCTACAGCCCGGGCCGGACAGCAGTCAGAGCCGGTCAATCACGGTGGTGCCGACCAGCGTTCCCGTGGACGCCCTCTACGCCCGTCCTCTACTAGCCATTTACAATTAACATGGCAACAAGAGTCATTTAGCTTCCATTTCGCTTCCAACTAGTAATGCAGATGCCGGACATTACAGATTTGACAACCATGAACCTGACCAACATTTCCTAAGCATAAATTCCAACCACTCAACTACATTTATTTCGATAAAATTCCAAGATTTCTTGTTCATTTCAAGACTCCAAATCCCTAAGGCTGAATCTCCTAACCTTAGCATTCACTTTTCCTATACGCATTACACCATGCATATAATTTTGTACGCAACTGGTCACAAGAATCACTATTTCAAAATGGTAGTTGGAATCTAATACAAGATTCTAAGGCATAACCACAAATTCTCGAGACACCAATCATACACATACTGCGGTATACGCAATCACTCCTCGCTTAAAATATTGTTTTCAATAAAATTTTATTTTCAAAATTTTATTTTCAGTAAATTTTATTTTTAAAATTTTATTTTTCGAAATTTTATTTTTCGAAAATTTTATTTTTCGAAAATTTTATCAAAATTCATTTGATTTTATTTGAATTTAATAAATATTATTATTATTATTATTTTTTCGAAAAAATTTTATTTTACAATGAACAATGTCATTTACTCGACTCGTGAAAATACTCGAGTCGAAGAACCCGCTTGAAAATAAGTCGAGCGCACTGAAAGGCATAGCCTCTGCCAGCCATGCGCCAAAGGCGTGTCTGGGGCCAGCCCACGCCGTGCCGCGCGACCAAGGCCGCCGCAAAGGGGCTCGCGTTGCACCGCGCTCGCGCCGCTTCTCGCTCGCGGCCACAGCCCCGCGCTGGCCACCACGCGACGTCAGCCCGCCGCCTGGGCCGCGCTGGGCTTCTCCGCTGCACTCCGCTGCGCCACGCTGCTCTCGCTTCTGAAGACGCGCGCCAAGGCTGCCACACACTGGGCAAGACGCCAACGCCTTCCAGCCCTAGCCGCTGTACCCCTTCGCCGCAATACAATTTTTTTTTTTTTGTATTGCGACACGCTTCCTCCCGTACCCCTCCCAACCACACACTGAATCAGATTGCAGGATACGCTTTGTCTTCACCAACCCACCACCGCAACACAACATGTTGTATTGCAAATACACTTTCCTAGCAAACTCCACGCCCATGTTGCAGCTTTACAATTAAATTCTCGCAATATAATATTTTTTTTTTCTTTCTCTCACACAAACCGGCAAGAGCCCTTCAAAATTTCGCACCAAAAATTTGCTAATATAAATGATTTTTTTTTTCATTTATTTTAAATCGAAAATCACTAAAATCATTTTTTTTTCCATTAATTTTAATACTTCAAATAAATTTATAAAATTTATTTAACCCTTTTTCTTAAATTTTACGCCATATAAAACCTTAGAAAATTATTTTTCACTTCATAACCAAATAAATTTATAAAATTTATTTTCCTTTCCAGTTTTTCACTGAAAAATTTTCTCCACTCAAATAAATTTATAAAAATTTATTTTCTTCCATTTTCTTCAATTTTACCACTTGTAAAATCTTAGAAAATTATTTTCTCCTCCATATAACCAAATAAATTTGAAAAATTTTATTTTCTTGCTTTAAAATTTTTCACTTTCCAACATCCAACTTAAAATTTTATTTTATTTACTTTCTTCGCCACAAGAAACCTTAAAATTAAAAAAAAATTTTCACTCTAAACCAAATAAATTCTTCCAATTTACTTTCATTTATTCTCTTTATTCTAGTTTTGTACACAAAGATACCCAAATATTTTTCTAAGATATTCTTAACTCATCTATGTGCTAATCACCAAGCACACAACCAAACACATAACATGGTATACATACCATTCATCAAACATTCACACAACACCATCAATCACAAACACCTCAACACACGTGCAACGTAGTGTCCTAGTTTTGTCCCGTGATTTTCTAGGTAATCCCATTACCTAACTCAACATCAAACCACACCTAGTGGTGATGCTCTTCCTCAACCACATTTAAGCCCAATTTTTTTTCTATCCATAGGTTCCCATAAACCCATACTCCACACCATACCACCCCGTGGTGATGGATGACTAAACCCGAGTCCCTAGGTATTCAGATGGCCTAAGCTCCTCGATACTGCCGTGACGCCCCAAACCCGGGGTCCGTTGACTAACCACAACCCGCGACAGCGGATGCCCAAGAACCGACACCACTTTAGGAAAATCGGCAGTAGCCCCTTCAGACCGGAGCTCTACCCAACACAAAGCATTCGCACATACTCTGTCCCAAAATGCATCCAATATATACAATATATATCCAATACGGCCACTTGGGCCCACAAACAGTACTCAATGTACATGCCAACTATGAAACCAACTATATACCTAATAGTTACAAGAGTTAATATTTTTACTCTTAAACAATACATATATTAAACGTAAAGGGTTCTAATACATGTACAACCACCAAAGCCACATCCCGGCTTTCTTCACGATAAATCTCTAGGACGAGCCGTCCCTCAGACGCCCCCTGCACTGTGAAAATAAAGGGGGATCCCACGACCGGGTGAGCCAAAGCTCAAGAGAGATTTTCCGTCTTGCCGGGCTACTCACCATCTAAGAATAAGAACGTCTAAAGTAAACACACATTCAAGCAAATGTATGATCCTACTTGAATGTCTACATGACCAACTCAGATCCCGAGTCCACCGACTCTCTCACACTCGCCTAAGCCTCGTATGAGAATTATTTGCACTAGTGGACAACTCCTCCGATGTATATATATCAATCGTGCCGTCCGACATTGATATATAAATTGCTCAGTGGACTACCCTCCCATAATTTATATTTTAGACTACCTCCTAACCATTTTCCTCTATACTCATCTCATGCACTCACCCTATAACTTAGGGTGATCTAGTGCATATGGAATGCATAGTATGCGACCTAAATACGCTCTTAATCACATGCAAATATATAACACAAATATATTCACATTAAAAATTAAATCACACAAACATGTTATGTAATTTATCATTTCCTAAACACCTCAAAATTAGCCTACGGCTAATGTTCAAACATAAGCAATTCGATCCAATTACTTAACCAAACATGCATTTTCCCAAAATACATTTTGGATTACTATTCTAGGAACAAGAAACCCTAGGGCTTTCATCGTTCCGACACTCAATTGTCCTAGGTTCATTTTCAACTCAAGATTTCACGGCCGCCAATACCGCCTCAAAACCAACCAATACATGATTCACAATTCACCAAACCCCATCTTCATACCTAGAATGGGTGGAGCAGCCACGCTGCTCCATTTGGTTTAAAATTTAGACACCCGGTCCCATGCTCGGGGACCCATCCAACTACCCAATGGCCCCAACCTAATTCAAACATCTCGAACAACATTAAAAACGGGAATAAAACCCAAGTAGTGGGAGAAAATCCTACCTCGAGGAGTTTGAAGAAACTCACTATCCTGAGTCCACGCGCAGTCATTCCGCTGTAGAAACATTCCCTCCTCCCCGCCCTCGAAGACCTACTAGCCTGATCGCGCGCATTTCTAGATATATACTCTCTCTAAATTCCCTCTCAATCTGCTCCTCGCGCCGGCCTCCCGTCTCGGCCCGGCTTTTGCTCACTTTTAATATTCGAGAAGAAGACCATTGTCTCAATTCTTGGGTTTCTATTATCATTTCACCTAATTAAACACACTCTTCTTTCTCCAGCGCTTGACATCTCTACACTATCTCTAATATCCACTCATCATTTCCACTCATACCACTCTGCATGGCATGAGCAGCTAGCATGAGCCAGCTTTTCTAGTCGCACGGTAGCCTGATTTACGTTGTTTCGAACGCGATGCCCGGTGTGTGCAGCCGATTTCCGATCAGTTCCTCGCAAACTGCTAGCCCTTACGCGGCTAGCTAGATTTTCGCGAGACGACCTGTCCGCCACACCGAGACCCAGTGGAATAATTACGACTTTTAACCGTAATTAGTAATCTTGCAACAAAATAGATTTTTGCTCATAATTTGAATTTCGGTCTTACATGCAGTGTTCTTGTAAGACCCGAGAAATTCCAATTTCTGGAATAAGGGCAAAATCGTAATTTTGATTACAAAATTTTAATTACGGTTAAAAATCCATAATTAATTTCTGTATCCTGATGATCGAAACTGGATTTCACCGCTGAATCGTCAAAATCTGTTAGCACGTAAAATCGCACTCTGCTGAGACACTGAGTCCGTGACGCTTCGAGGCAAGGCATCGCATTTCGGGTGCCGTAAATCGATTTTCATGCGACGAAAGGCACATATAGCATGTACTCATGTGCCATAAGTGTGGTACGAGTAGAGAAACATGAAAATGGACTGTCAGCTAGTGCCGAATATCAAATCTGGTAAAAGAAGGGAATTAATTGGATTAAATGAGGGGCAAACTTGTAATTATGAGAAGAAGACATCATCTTCTCCACTTAAACAAAGACAAAACGTGGGAGAGCTCATTTGGGGGAGATGCAGGCGTGAGGAGACCAAACAGGATTCCCAGAGAGAGTCTCTCGATTTCTCTCTAGAAATACACGCGATCTAATTGATTTCCGAATGAGCAGAAGGGAGGGAACGTTTCTACGCGGAAAGAAAGCACGCACCTTGGCTTCATGAAGTTTTTGACAACTCAAAGAGGTAGGATTTTCCCTACTTGCGTTTTTTGTATTCCCATTTTTAAGGGTTTTTCGATGTTCTTAAGAATTGGAGGTCGTGAGGGGCCGCTTGACTCCATCTCCAAAACATGGGACCGAATCGTTGAATTTTCTCGGGATTTTCGGCCGTGACTCGCCCGTAAAATTATTGCTCAGTCTCTTAAATTCCAGGAATTTTACTTTAAATCATGTAATTGTATGATAAAGGTCGAATGGGCCGCTTGATCAAATTTTCTAAAACATGCGGTTTTAAATCAGAGGGAATTTTGGGAGGCTGGCCGTGACACCCGTAAACCGGTCAATAAGCAGTTGAATAATTATGCTTCGTGTTTATAAGATAGAATCTGTAGTTAAATTTGCCCAAAAAAGGTGAAAACCGAGGTTGACATGTGGGCTGCCCGTGACTTCATCGTTGCTTCTCGACCAAGTAAATCACCTGGCCACAGAAATTGGGATAAAATCAGCCCATGTGTTTTGGTATGAACTTGTATGAAATGAATGGCTTCGAGTTGGTGTGGTGTAGAACCAACAGGTTAATGCATAATGAGGATTAATGATGCAGGTCACAATTATATGGAATATAATTGTGTGTATGTGGATATCAGAATAAAATTGTGATTTGCTCAATTTAAATGGAATATAATCGCGGAGCATGTGCCATCGAGATAAAATTATGAATTGCTCAAGTGAGCTAAATCGGGTGATGCTTGATGTGTTGGAATTACATGCGTGTAATTATAGTTGATTGAAAATACATATTGACATATTTGTAAATGATTTTGGAAAATGGCATATCAGCATTTTCATGGGCGCACTGCAGCCTAGAATTAGGTGTGAGCGCATGACAAGGTATTTGTAAACGGATATATCTGCAAAGTTGAATTTACTGGTGATGATATTCTGAGAATCGGGTCGAGACGTACAACAGATCATTTCTGATGAGGACCATGACTGCTTTGACAAAATTTCACCAACCACCCACTGAGGGTAGTCCCATATTCCACCGAATATTTCTAGTATATGATTTTCAACAAAACAAAAGTTTTGTTTGAAAATGATTATTTCTCACATGGCTTAAAGTGAAGTGTGAGTGAGTCCGTGAGGACTCGTGACATGGGATGACATGTAGACATTCAAGTAGGATCATGTATTTACTGAGTGTGTTTACTTTGGAGCATCAGACCGCACTTAGGTGGTGAGTGCTCACTTAGGCGATTCTCCTACCGAGCTTTAGCTCACCCTGGGCCGTGGGACCCCCTTTATTTTTCTTCAGTACATGGAGCGCCGAGAAGACAATTCATTTTGAAGATGCTTCTGGCTCATGATTTTGATGGTTTCGGGACATAACATGTAATAGACTTGTAGATGTTAATACATGTTTGTATAAAGTGAAATCAACTATGTAATTATCGGGAGATAATTGGAGTGAAGAGTCAGATATGTGTTTCTATGAGCATTAGTTTCTACGTACCCAAGGCCGTATTGGATATAATGCATATATTTGACTCCGTTTGGGGATGTAACTGTGCTATTTACTGTGAGCCTTTGTATTCGGGGTAGAGCCCTGCATGCTGAGACTCGCCCGATTTTCCGGGCGGTGCCTGCAACCCGACATCCACCAGATTCGCGGTCGACGGTAGTCAACTGACCCCTGGCTCTCAAGGCCACAAGCAGTATCGAGCCATGCAAACGACACTGAGCCCTGGGTGAAGAGAGTACCCGATACCAAATTTCACAATTTGGCATCGAGCCAAGGTACAATGACACCGTAGCGTCGGGCATGGGCCCAGGCATATGTAAATAGAGTGTAAAGGTCTCAAGTCAGATTACCCTGGCTGCTTGGAAATCCGACACCAACTGTCACAACTGCATCAGAGCTTTCTAGGCATACGAATACCCAGGAGCCCTGTTTGCATCCATCACCACCAAGTGGTTTGATGTAGAGTAGGCATATGGAAGCCTGTAGATGGAGGCTCAGCTGCTTATACAGAGATGAGCATCACCACTAGCGTGGTTCGATGTCATTTGTATGAGATTACCTAGGAAAGCACGAAAAATAGAACACTCGTGACATGTGTTTTGATTGTGATCATATGATTGTATTATCGATGCTTATAACATGTGTGATCATTTGGTTGTTCGTGTCTGGTGTGTTCGCTATGTCAGGTGTGAGTTGTGAAATGACGGTGCTTCGTGATTACTAGCATGAATGTGTAGAAATGTTTCAAATGCACAGTTGTACAAAACCGGAAAAGAAAATGAAAAGAATAAATTCTTATAAATTTATTCGCCTATTAGGTGATGAAAATAATTTTCTAAGTTGGAAATCAAGAAAATAGAAAATAAATTCTTGTAAATTTATTTGAGTGTAAAAGAGAATGGAAAAAAATGACTTTCAGGATTTTTGTGATTTTTCCAAATTTACTGGAAATAATGAAAAAAAAATTTATTAAAGTGAAAACGAAAAAAATTTTGCAGTGTAAATTTTGACGGGCTACGCCATTTTGTATCAGGAGACTGTATTGCAAATGTAGAAATTCAGACAGTAAGAAATAAGGGAGAAGGCCGTGGATTGTAATGTTCCCAAGGTTCGTATCAGACAAGAGGCTTGACTAGTCAGAACTGTGGCTGCAATACGCTTTGTATCACAGAGAAGGCCGGGGAAGGCTGAATAGGACGCAATACACTCGAGGTGTATCATGACTGTAGGGCAAAGGCAGTGCCGGATCAGACAGAATACAATGCCCACTCAAGCCACGACACTCGCCAAAAAGGCAAAGAAAGGCCGGGCGCACTGGGCGCGGCAGCAGCAGCAGGGCAAAAGGTGGCCAGCAGGAGTGGCGCCGCGCCGGCGCAGCGCCGTGGCCGGTGTGCGACCGGCGGTGTGCGCGGACGGCGCGGCGCGCGTGGACAAAGGCGGACGGCCATGTGCCGTGGTCAGAGCATAGTCGAGGTCGACCACAGATTCGCAGCCGAGAGCCCGGCCGCCGCGCATGACGTGTTACCATTGCCGCTAACTCCGGGCATATGAGGCGAGATTGTCCTAGGAGGTAGAGATCTCATGGTACAAATGGACCGAGCGTTCCGCGATTAGCCTGATATGCATGTGGCACGTCTCTACTGCAATTGTCGACTAACTGTGGTGAAATAAAGTCGACGATCATGTTCATTCATTAATGCATCTTCAGGTGATGTGTTGTCCCGATACAAGCTCACACCTTGGCATAGAGGCTTCGAGGTCTTTAGAAAGCCGTAATATGATGGAGAGAGAAAATTTTCCCTAGAGATAAGTGAGAGATTTGATTTCTAAAGATCAGAGTCACAAGAGCTTTAAGCGTGCAGACCCAGGTGGCATATATCATTGTCAAGGTCATGCTCGACATGGATGAGATGACAACTACTCCAAGTTATTATGATCGGGACCTACCGTCATCATACCGACACTTGCCTCGAGTTAGGTAAGGTTACATATGCACATGGTCGGGTGTGTATGAGCGTAGAGTTTCGGGACGAAATTCCTTTTAAGGAGGGAGAATGTAAGACCGAGAAATTCCAATTTCGAATAAGGGGCAAAATCGTAATTTTGATTACAAAATTTTAATTACTAAAATCCATAATTAATTCTCTAGATCACTTCGATGATGAACGGATTTCACCATAATCATCTCGCAAACTAAAGCAAGACAGAAAAATTTCGCAATTTGCCGAGACGTTTCTGAGTCTAAGACGCTTTTCGAGGCATCACTGTGCCGCAAAAATATTTTCTGATGCTAATTTAAAGGCATACATAGCATGTACTCATGTGCCATAAGTAGACAGAGTGTAGAAATGATGAAATGGACGGCCGATAGTTTAATATCAAACTGGGTAAAAGAAGGGAAATAATTGGATTAAATGAGGGGCAATAGAATTTTGAGAAGAAGACACTACCTCTCCACTTAAACAAAGGCAAAAACGTAGTCATTCGGGGAGATGTAGGGCGTGAGGAGACTAAATGGTGATTCTAGAGAGAGTCTTTGACTTCTCTCTAGAAATACACGCGACGGACCGTCGATCTCGACTGAGCAGAAGGAACGCTTCACGCGGAGCGTGCTACGCGTGGACCCCGGTTTAAGTAGTTTTTGACAACTCAAAGAGGTAGGATTTTCTCCTCACTTGCGTTTTATTCCCATTTTTAAGGGGTTTTTCGATGTTTCTGCTAGTTTGAGGCCGCTGAGGGGTTATTTGATCGGTCCCAAAAACACGGACCGAATTGTTGGAATTTTCGATTTTCTCAGGGCCGTGACTCGCCCGTAAAATTAGGGGCTGCTCTGTCTCTTAAATTCCAGAATTTTACTTTAAATCATGTAATTGTATGATAAAGGCCTGAATGGGCCGCTTGATCACTTCTAAAACATGTGACTAAATCAGGAATTTTTGGAGGCTTTGTCCGTGACGTACCCGTAAACCGGTCGGGCTGTGAAGTTGGAATAATTATGCTTCGTGTTTATAAGATAGGAAATGAAGAAATCTTGCTCCAAAAGGTGAAACCGAGAGTTAGATATGTGGGTCAGCCTCGTGATGTTCCACTGTTGCTTCTCGGACCGTTAAAATCACCCGGTTGTGTAAATTAGATAAAATCATTCATGTGTTTTGGTATGAACTTGTATGAAATGAATGGCTGGAAATGGGCATGGTAGAAATCAATAGGTTAACGCTAATGAGGATTAATGATAGAGGTCACAATTATATGGAATATAATTGTGTGTATAGGATATTGGAATAAAATTGTGATTCGCTTCACCAATGGAATATAATCAGGAGTACAAAGCACAAAGATAAAATTATGAATCGCTTCAAGCGAGCCAAATCAGGTGATGCTTGATGCTGGAATTACATATGTAATTATAGTTGATTGAAAATATGCATATTGGACATATTGTGTAAATGATTGAAAATGGCACGCATTTTCATATGCACCGGGTAGCCTAGAATTAGGTGTGAGTGCATGACAAGGTATTTTGTAAAAACGGATATGTTTGCGAAAGGAATTTCACAGGATGATATTCCGGAGAATTGGGTTGGGAGATGGGCCAACAGATCATTTCGGATGAGGACCATGACTGTTTCGGACAACTCACCAACCAATTCACCTCGGAGGGTAGTCCCATATTTTACCGAATATTTCGGTAGTATATTTTCAACAAAACAAAAGTTTCATTTGAAATGATTATTTCATAATGGCTTAAAGTAAGTGTGAGCAGTCCGTGAGGACTCAGGATATTGGGATGACATGTAGACATTCATAGATCATGTATTTACTGAAAGTGTGTGTTTTACTTTGGAGCATTGCACCGCACTTAGGTGGTGAGTAGCCCACTTAGTGGCGATTCCTCCCATCGAGCTTTAGCTCATCTCTGTGGGACCCCTTATTTTTCAGGCAAGATGTGAGCGCCGAGAAGACAATTCATTTCAAGATGCCTGCTCATGATTTGATGGTTTTGGACATAACATGGCTAGACTTGTAGATGTTAATATATGTTTGTATAAAAGTGAAATCAACTATGTAATTATTTGGGAGATAATTGGAGAATAGTTGTGATATGTGTTTTATGAGCATTATGATGGGTTTCAAGTGGCAGATCGATATATCAGATATATCGACCAAGCCAGATTAAAATGCCTAGACAGAGTTTCTCGCATAAAGGAGACTCGCCCGATTTGCAGTGGTGTCGGGTATCCCGACATCCACTGTATTCCGCTGCCACCCGCAGTCAACTGACTCGGCTCTCGGGGCGCCACAGCCTAATTTCTCTCAGTAGCCTCCTAGGTAATCTCATACCTAACCTACATCATACTCACACCGAAAGTGTGATGTTCTTCTCAACCATGGCCTAAGCTCCAAATCTCCATCCATAAGGTTTCCACCCTACCCAGTTCCACATCAAACCACCTAGTGGTGATGGATACCCCACCCGAGCCCCTAGGCATTCGGGGATACCCAAGCTCCGATACCAAGCCGTGACGCCCCAAAACCCGGGTCCGCTGATCACCCGCCAACCCACTAATACAAGTGAGGCCTGCCGTCCGACACCACTTTAGAAAACCCGTAGTCCCTTTGTACGGGAGCTCTACCCAAATACAAAACCTGGGTATAAACCTGTCCCAATCAACAATATATGCACATATATATCATCCAATACCGCCACTGGGCCCATCAACTCGGTGACTCAAACACAATATATCCAAACTATATCCACAGTTTCCAAGAGTTAATATGTTTTTACTCTATACAATACATACATTAAAAATAGAGAATTTAATACATGTATAACCAAAGCCACAACCCATTTCTTCTAATACAACCTCAAGGACGAACCGTCTCCCCGCACGCCCCTGCATTCCGTAAAAGGGGATCCCACGACTGAGCCGAAACAAAAGCCCTCAAGAGAGACCGCCCTAAGCAAGGCTACTCACCACCTAAGTGCAAAGGCAATGTTCCACTTAAACAAACATTCAAGCAAATGCATGATCCAACTTGAATGTCTACGTGACCAACTCAGATCCCGAGCCCTCACCGACTCTCTCACACTCGCTAAGCCTCGCATGAGAATTTTAATTTATTGCAAGTACCATGAATATATATCAACTGGGCCGCCCGACGATTGATATATTAATTGTTTGTAATTACCGATGAATAAATATCAACTGGGCCGCCCGACTTGATATATTCTTTAGCTCAGGACTACCCTCCGATGAATAAATATCAATCGGGCCATCCGACGGCTGGATATATTCTTCTTTTAGCTCAGGACTACCTCGATGAATAAATATCAATCGCGCTCCGACGGTTGATATATTATTTAGCCGGACTACCCTCCGATAATTTACATTTTAGACTACCCTAACCTTTGCTCTCTGCACTCATCTCTACGCACTCATTCCTATATTCCTAGGATGTTCCAAAGGCATATAATGCATGTATGTCGGCCTAATTGGGCCTAAATCACATGCAAATATATATACATGAATATATTTACATAAACTTTAAATCACACATCAAAATTAACTCACTGGGCTATCGATCATACACGAAAGTAATTTAATTTAAATCACTCGCCAACACGTACTTTCAAGCAAAATATATATTTTTAGGGAACACTAACCGGGGAATAGTGAAACCCTCGCTTACTATTCTTTAAAATCACAAAACACCTGGCTCACTTAGTGAACCTTACACTACTCGCCATTCCTACTTCAAAGCATACCATGCCAAACATTTAATAATAAATTAAACAAACCACACCTAAACAACCATGAAAGGTGCCTACCTACCGCACTCTCGCTCAAAGAAAACTCAGATCAATCTCTGGCCCCATATTCGACAGATCATACCGCCCATTCCCTCGACCTTTATCATCTCAAACATGATCAATGACAATTTCCACACAAACAGCCCACTTCAGTCTCGCGCCCGCGGCCAACCCAAAATCCCAAGAAAATTCCCACAATTCCGGCGTCCCATGTTTTCAGACTGATCAAACGGCCCTCACGCCTCAAACTAACCGAAACATCAAAAACACTTAAATGGGAGTAAAACTCGGGCAGTGGACAAAATCCTACCTCGAGTTGTCAAAACTCGCAAATCCGGGTCCACGCGTAGCCTCGCCCTCGTAGAACATTTTCCTTCTGTTCAAGACCGCCCGCGGTCCGATTCACATTTTTAGAGAGAAGTTTCTCTCTAAAGCATTTCTCTCAACCCAAAGCTCACTGCATCCTCCAATGGAAATCACGTTTTTTTGGTCTCTCAGAATCGGGGGAAGACGGCCATGTGCACTATTTTGGCTCAGAGGACTAAAAATCAAATTCCATAATACCCATTATGTCCTCATTCTCGATTTGATTTCTTCTATGACTATCTCTACCACAATAATTTTCATCATTTCTCTACTCATACCACTTACGGTACATGAGTACATGCTATATGTGACTTCTGGGTCAGATCGGTAATCCACAGACCAAACGCGATGCTCGAAAACGTGTCGACCTCGACTCGCCCTTAAAATTACGAAATTTTACATGCTAACTAGATTTCGCGAGACGATTCCAACTAAGACAATTAAGCCATTATCTGGAGATCTAGAGAATTAATTACTGACTTTTAACAAGAATTACAATTTTGTAATCAAAATTACGATTTTGCCCTTATTCCAGTAAATTGAAATTTCTGCCCTACATTCTCCTCCTAGCGAATTTCCTATCCCAAATTCAAACGTCATTATCAACACATTTATATGCAACATGCACTCTAACATGATAAACTAGTCATTTAAATCTTAAATGACTAAACCACCTTCATCCCTAAACAAGAAGGGATAGGTAACCCGGCGATCGCGGTCCCGCTCCCACGCTGACTCCTCCACCCACAAGGCCGCCATAGCACTCCCCACTAGCCTCACTCTGCCCACGCCGCAAACCCGATCACGCTACAAACAAAAACCCCGGGTCCCTCCTCAAAGGTCCCATCGTTGTCAACCTCAATTCCATCCCCAACCCACCTCACGAAATGGATCCGGAGCATACCTCTGAGCATGGAGATCGGAATACCTCCTGACACCCGACACATGCCGGGGCGGTAACGCCTAACTCCAAGACGCAAAGGTGCCTACCCTCTCGAGCATCCTCAGCTGTCCAATGAACCCTGGGCGATAGCTTCCGCTGGCCAATAACCTAACCACCCTTAGAATCACCTTCGAAAGATTTATCACAAACCTCAACCTAAGGGTCGACGTCAGACATCTATATAGCTCTTCCTCAGCCCCGAGCCGTGAGAAGACGCTATCATATCAAACTCACCTTCAATGAGGTGTCTCTAATCAAATCCGACCGTGACTCGATCTCTCCCACCTCGGTCCATCCTAATCTGACCTACACGGCCTCCCATACAATGCCCCATATGGTGCCATTCAGATACCTCACTGGCTAACTATCAAGTCAGAGGGCATTCCACTAAGGGCAATTAATCCTCTACCCCACGACCCAGGACACATGTCTGCAACATGCCTTCTAACACCAGATCCATACACACGTAACCCTACACAACCTCGCTGTGTAACCGCTAACCTCTCCAAGGTCACAATCACTGACAATCCAATGGACTATCAACTCAATCCATGCCATGCATATCATCCATTTACCGAGCCCTTGCCACTCAACACCCAATGCAATTTCCAATCTGCATCCAAACTCGAGTCACTCCCGAATTCTATCACTCAACTCGCCCGTTGATAACTCCGTGTTTTCATCTCGACATTACATAACTCTTCTGGCCACTCGGCTTCTTACATTTCCCGATTCAACTATGAGTTTCATCGATCGTAGTCCTAAAAACAAATTCAACCCATACTCAACAAGAGTGGTGAATGACCGCATCATGCACCCACCTGACTGACGCGATGTTATCGTGCACACAAACGCAATAATGTCATAGTGTGACACCCACTCTGTGGTCCGCCTATGAGCAGAATCCGAGAGATTCACTCATTATCCTGACCTATCAGTCAACTCTCACCCTACATCCTAGGTAAGAACATTCATTCCTCGGGCTTTT
This sequence comes from Tetrastigma voinierianum, assembly GCA_016808115.1. Taxonomy (NCBI): domain Eukaryota; kingdom Viridiplantae; phylum Streptophyta; class Magnoliopsida; order Vitales; family Vitaceae; genus Tetrastigma; species Tetrastigma voinierianum. Next base: position 33,643 of record JAEQBH010009619.1, on the reverse strand, counting down.
CTAAAGGCCTTAACCTCTAAGCCCAAATCCACGTCTTTTCTGCATACAACCCTACTAGGTCTCACTTTCATCGACAACCATGGTCGCCAACTCATCCACGTCGCTTCTGACATCAACAACCAATACGTCTACCACCCTAAGGTCCACTACGCCCACAAGCAGAACTCCCGATATGTCCCCGACTTCGACTCCACACTCTGGCCCCTCCGCTTCCATTCAGACATAGTGCTTCAGATAGCACCCCGAACTGAAACTATTCCCCAACCCTTACTAGGTGTGGGAGGAATGAACTGTATACTCTCCCCGTCTATCGCTTAACCGGATCAGATGTCCCAAAGTCTCAGGATCCCCGTCTCCGGGGAAATCCAGCCACTCATGCTCAACTCGCCCTACCCCGAACTAGTGTGAAGCAGGTTTTCTCGCCTTCCCGAACCAGAGAAAGTCGATCCTCCTCTTATTACTAACACCCGTATTCAGTGTTCCAAGTATCTCGACCTCTCTCTCTATGGTAAAGACCGTCCCAACCATGAAATCCATGTCCCGTGCGAAGTCCTACGATCCCGTCCCGAATGGACAACCCACCCCATTCTCTCATGTCTCTCGTAATACCCAGCCTAATCCCAAGAAACTACGCATTCCCAAGATTGACATCTGGATCTCTCCCCAACCCACACCGCCTCAACCTTCTTAGGTCGCACCGACACTCCTCGATGTCGACACCACGTGTCCCAAAATCTCACCTCGCAGAAGCCAAAACTCGCACTCATCAACTTAGCGCATAAATCGATGGTCTCTGACAAATTGTAAAATAATCCTCATGATACTCATGCTCCCACTGATCGGGAGTAGATCAAGATGTCATCCACGAAGACTACGACAACCGATTCAGATAAGGTCAGGAACATCCTATGACAGATCCATGAACACGTCACGCATTCGTCAATCCAAAGGGCATCAGAACTCAAAGTGCCCATCAAGCGCCCTAAACTGCCTAGTGGGATATCCTATTCCCTAATCCACCGATGGTAACCAAAGCAGCGGGCGGTCTATCTTTAGGGCAGACTCAAGGCTCCTCTAATCACTGATCAAACAAATCATCAATCCCCAGAACGCATCGACTCGATCAGAACCCGTTCAATCGCCTATAGTCAATGCACCGTCGGCAACGCCCTTCCTTCGCAACAGAACCGAAGCGCCCATGGTAAGTGCCCTGGCCCAGAACCCTTGTCCAATAGATCCCGTAGCCGGACTCGAGTTCCTACAACTCAACCCACATCCTCATGAATCATAGAGATGGTTAAAGTACCCGCAGGTAACTCTACACCGTAAGTCTACATCCCTATGTGGAGGTAGTCCGTAGTCTATCCGAAAAAATATTCCGCGCATCGCAAAAAACCACTCGAGGTAGATCTAAGTCCGGTCTCACCCGTCCTCTAAGGTACGTTTCGCTAGCCAGCCCGCTTAACCGTCCCGACACTGACTCGCATACCGTCCGGGGGGGCAAACGTCAAGGCTTCGTCCCTGAAATACCACACGACTACCGGGCCCCGCACGAAGGCGTGAACTCTCCCGCACTCACAATCGATAACAACCCTGTAAACTGTCAGCCAATCCATCCCAAGGATGACATCAAACTCTGACATGTCCATGATCCTCAGTCCACCGTGTGAGTAGTCCCGAGATCTCCGGGCCAAGAACCTCGACATATCATCCCTATTATCGCTCTAATCCCTAGGGAGAACTCACGTACAGCTCCTCTACGGTCTCTGTGAGGTCCTCGCTCTTTCCACCCTATTTGAGCTTCATTCTAGCCAGAACACAGCTTGGGCCTAACTCATCACACAGAGGTAACCTCCATAGCCTCTAACACCTTCTCAATCTGCATGAACCAATGGTCGTCCACCATCGAATCTTTTCCTCAGGAATGCTCTGAGGATGATACGCCTTAAACCTCTCTGTGGGTTACTAGGATCTTTCCTCGTCCACATGCTATACTAGCATGTGCCATAGTAGCATTCAGCCAGAATACCTACAAATTTCTATGAAAATTCTCACTGATCAAACACCTGATCAGGTTCGACTGGGGCCCCCGTGGACGTCTCTACGTCCTCGCCCTACTAGCCATTTACACAAATAAACATGGCAACAAGAGTCATTTATCTTTCATTTCAAATAACTAGCAATGCACATGCCAATGGGACTCGACAACCATGAACTGACTAACATTTCCTGCGGTGCTAAATTCAACCACTTAGTTCGCTTTTTATCCAATAAGGTTCTTAACTTTCTTGTTCATTTCAAGATCTAAACCTCCTAAGGTCAAAATCCCTTAACCTTAGCATTCAATTTTCCTATACGTATTACAATTACATGCATATAATTTCAGACAAGAATCATCATAATCACCATTTCAAATGGTAGTTGGGTCCTGGGCGCATCTCTAAGGCATAACCACAGCCCCGAGACACTTTAATCATACACATAACTCGTTGTATAAGAATCATTTCGCTGCTTAAAATATTGTTTCTAACAAAATTCTTTATTTTCAAAAATTTTATTTTTGAAAATTTTATTTTTCGAAAATTTTATCAAAATTTATTTGATTTTATTTGATTTTATTTAATTTAATAATAAAATTTTTTTTCTTAAAATTTTATTTTTAGCAATGAATGTTCATTTGTGACTCAGAAAAAACGAGTCAAACGACGAATGGGCCGAGTGCACCGAGTGCACAAACTCCCAAGGCGCTGAAGCGCCAGCCGCGCGCTCGCGCGCTTAAGTTTGGGCCAAGGCGCTTACGCTGCCGCTGCCACGCCGCTGCGCCGCGCTTCGCCAGGTACGCCGCTGTGCTCGCCGCGCTTCTACGCCGCTGCTGCGCTGCGCTCGCGCTGCGCCAAAGGCTACGCTTCGCCAAGACGCTTGCCGCGCAGACGTCAGACGCCAAAGACGCACGCTCAGCACTCGCCTCTACGCTCGCTTCTAGCTCGATCGGCAAAGAATTTCCCATTCTACGGTCTCGCACCAAAAATTTTTTTTCCTTATTATTATTATTATTTTTTTCCAGTTATTTCCAGCAGCTGGAAAATCACTAAAATTATTATTATTATTATTTTTTTTCATTTTCTTGGACACTCAAATAAATTTTAAAAAAATTTATTTTACCCCATTTTCTTTCAATCAGACTAATTTGTAAAATCTTAGGAAAATTATTTCTATCACATTTTTTTTTTTTTCACGTAGCCTTCGTTACTTAAGAAAATTTTAACTGTGAAATTTTAGTTATTTATCTTCAGGCAAAAACTAAATAATTTTCTAGTTTTCCAATAAACCCACACCGATCTCATTCAAAACCTGAGCCGCCGTCCGCACTGCTCGACCATTTTACCAAAAAAAAATTTTCAACCAACTTGCCTCTCACACTAATCCTAGTGTTCAACATTTTAGTTTATTTGTCCTAAGTGCTATCCACCTAAGCACAATAATCCAAACACAACACATGATCAATCAACATGTTATAACATCAATCATACCATCACATGATCACAATCAAACACATGCAAGCAGTTCTAATTTCTCTCAGGCCTTCCTAGGTAATCTCATACCTAACCTACATCATACCACACCGAGTGGTGATGCTCCTTCCCTCAACCATGGCCTAAGCTCCAAATCCTCCATCCATAGGTTTCACCTACCTAAGTTCCACATCAAACCACCTAGTGGTGATGGATACCCTACCCGAGCCCCTAGGTATCTCAGACACCCAAGCTCCGATACCAAGCCGTGACGCCCAAAACCCGGGGTCCTGACTGCCCGTCAACCCACCTGGAATACAAGTGGAGGCCCCAAGGTTCGACGCCACTTTAGGAAAACTCCGCAGTCTCCTTTCAGACGGAGCCTCACCCAAATACAAACCCGTGATAAACCCGTCCTAATCAACAATATATGCAATATATATATCCAATACTCGCCACTGGGCCTACTCTCAACCGTACTCAACACAATATATCCAAACAATATCCAATAGTTTCAGAGTTAATATGTTTTTACTTATACAATACATACATTAAAATTGTGAGAATTCTAATACATGTATAAACCCAAAGCCACAAACCCATTCTCTTCTAATACAACCTCAAGGACGAACCGTCTCTCGCACGCCCTTAAATTGCAGTGCGGATCCCACGACTAAGTGAGCCAAAGCCTCGCAGAGAACTCCGCCCCGCGGGCCACTTCACCACCTAAGGCAAGGCACGTTCCAATTTAAACAAACATTCAAGCAAATGCATGATCCTACTTGAATGTTCACGTGACCAACCCGCATCCTCGAGCCCTCACTCGACTCCCCCTCTCACACTCGCCTGCCTCGTACGAGAATTATTAATTTATTGCTGGGCAACTCCTCCGGCGAGGAATATATATCAATTGGCCGTCCGACTTCCATTGATATATATTAATCGCTTGTGGACTACCCTCCGATGAATAAATATCAACTCGGGCCGCCCGACGGCTGGATATATTCCTTAGTTTGTGACTACTCCGATGAATAAATATCAACCGGGCCGCCCGCCTGCTGATATATTATTTTAGCTCTGACTACTCCTCCGATAATTTACATTTTAGACTACCAACCTGCTTCTCTCTAGACCATCTCAACGACTCATTCCTATATATGAACTTAGTGATGTTCCAATGTATAAATGTAGAACAGGATAATAGCTCATCACTAGTTTAAATTTACAAATATATATATGAATAGTATTATGTAAATTTAACATAACAAAATATCACATTAATGATCATACACGGAAGAATTTGCACTTAAATCACTTCTACCAACACGCACTTCACAAAAATATATTTTTAGGAACACTATTCCAGAATAGTGAAACCCGCTTACTATTCCTGAAAATCATTGAAAAACACCTGGGCTCAGTGAACCCGCAATTCACGCCATTCCTACCAAAGCATACTACAAACATTTAATACACAAATTAAACAAAACCACACCCAAACAAACATGAAAGCAAATTACTCAACTGCCTTCAAAGAAAACTCCGTGATCAATTCGGTCCCATATCAGGGACAGATCATACGGCCCATTCCTCAATCTATCATCTCAAACATGCATTTAATGACAATTTCCACACAAACAGCCCACTTCGCCTCAAGGCCACGCGCCAACCCAAAAATCCTAAAGAAAATTCCCACACCATGTTTCAATCCACTAAACTACTCATTTCGCTCAAACTAACTCGAAATACCAAAAACACTTAAACGGGAGTAAAACTCAAGTAGGACAAAATCCACTTTGAGTAGTTGTCAAAACCGCACAAATCCACTGCACTCAGCCCGCGTAGAACATTTTCCTTCTTGTCTTCAAGACCGCCTAACGGTCCGACATTCGCGTATTTTGCAGAGAAGTTTCTCTCTAGCATTTCTCTCAACCCAAAGCTCACTGCATCCTCCAATGGAAATCATGCTCTTTTGGTCTCTCAGAATCGAAGACGCCATGTGCACTATTTTGGCTCAGAGGACTAAAAATCGTTCCATGATTCCATTATATCCTCATTCTCGATTTGATTTTCTGCACTATCTCTGCTCGTCAATTTTCATCATTTCATCATACGCACTTATGGTACATGAGTACATGCGTATGTGACTTTCAAGCCGCATCGAAAATCTGTTTACGATAATTCTAAACCCAGATGCCTCGAAAAACGGTCGACCCGACCGTTCTCGTAAATTACGAAATTTTACGCATAACTAGATTTCGTGAGACGTATCTCCAAATCTAGACAACTATTGGCCATCCGAGATCTAAGAATTACCACACTTTAACCAGAATTACAATTTTTGTAATCAAATTACGATTTTGCTCCTTTATTCCTAGTAAATTGAAATTTCTGTCTTATTAATATATATATATATATATATATATATATATGTATATGTGTGTGTGTGTGTGTGTGTGTGTGTGACTCCCAAAACCCGGGGTCCGTTGACTAACCACACCATGAATACAAGTGGAGGCTCACACTGACGCCACTCTAGAAAATTCCAGTCTCCTTTGCACTGGGAGATTCCACCAAATACAATACCTATAAAGACCTGTCCCAAATGTCTAATATATGCAATATATATCCAATGAACTCGACCCATAAACAAGTATCAATATACATGCCAACTATTATATCTAAGAAGTTACAAGAGTTCTAATCGTTTACTCATACTACATATATTAAAATACTCAATTTCTAATACATGTAATATCATCAATGCCAAGTTTGTCCAAATCTTTCTTCTAATCTCAAATTTCTGATCGAGCCATCCCTCAAGACGCTCCATGTACCAGAATAAAGGTGGGTCCCACGACCTGGGTGAGCTAAAGCTCAAGAAAGAATCGCCTATGGGCTACTCACCACCTAAGTGCAATGTCTAAATTAAACACACTCAAGTAAATACGTTGATCCTAATACTTTGAATGTCTACATGATCACCCCATGTCACGAGTCCTCACCGACTCACCACACTCGCTCTAAGCCATGTATGAGAAAATAACTACTAAACAAAAACTTTGTTCTTGAAAATATACTACCGAAATATCTCTGTGAAATACGGGACTACCCTCCGAGGTGAACTGTCAGGAGTTTCCAAACGGGCCATGGTCCTCATCCTGATCCAAGGCCCATCTCCCAACCCACCTTAATATCATCCTCAAATTCCTTTCGCAACCATACTGCTTTTATAAAATACCTTGTCATGCACTCTACACCTAACTCTAGTTACCTGAAGGCATATGAAAATGCATTATGCCATTTTCAAAACCATTTACACAATATGACAATATGCATATTTTCAATCAACTACAATTACACTCATGAATTAACATATCATCACTCATCACCCAATGTAGCTCACTTGAGCAACTCATAATCATTTCCAATGGCTTATAACACAATTTAATTCCATGTAATTGTGTCATTGAACTAACACATTAAAATAATGTCTTAACCTATCTAGTTCCACACATATCAAGCCATTCGTTTACACTTCAAGTAATACAACACATGGACAATTCCTATCCATTTTCACACAAACCCGACTATTTTTACAGCCCCAAATTGGCAAGTGGGTCAGCCCATGGGCAGCCCACACTTCCTACATCGGTTCCTCTCATGGAACCGATTTCCATTCCCAATTCCGGTCTCCTAATCACCAAAGATAATTTATCCAATAAATTATCACAAACACCCTAATCTGGCCTCCCTCAAAACAGGAAGGGTTGTCCACTGCACTCACCACTCTACATCGCCTCCAATTTTTGAAACCGATTTCATAGCTATTCCCTTTGCCTCATACCAACATAGAATTTAATGCATAAATTCCACACAATCAGCCTTCCATTGTCAGCTTCCTCGGATCGCAATGTGACAAATTCTTAAAATCTTCATAATTCGGTCCCATGTTTTGTGGATCATCAACAACTCCATTTCCGGCATTTATTCACATCAAGCACATGATTTAAAGCAAAAATTCTTAATGAAGACCCAACCGCCCTAAAATTCCCAAGGCCACCACATCTCCACAAATCTCAAAATTTATCACCCGGTCCTGCCTGGGACCGATCAAACGGCCACTCACGGCCTCAAACTAACCGAAACATCGAAAAACCCTTAAAAATGGGAATAAACGCATAGGGAGAAACTTACCTCTGAGCGTCGTCAAAACCGCAAACTCGTGGTCCACGCTGCAGCTCGCCCGCAGAACGTGCTTTTCCTTCGTCTAAGTCCGCCAACTATTTGATTCGTATTTTTAGAAAGAGAAGCTTTCTCTAAAGAAATCTCAAAAAATGCTCTGACCAAAATCTGGTCTTCACGCTTGCCTACCTTCTTATCGAGAAGAAGACCGTAACAGTTTTTTTGTCCTCAAATGACTCCTAAAAAACTCTTCCAAAAATGACCGTTATGTCCTTCTTTTACCAGATTTGATATTCCCAAGACTACTCTATTTCAGTCCATTTTCATCATTTCACTCATACCACTCTATTATGACATGAGTACTTGCTATTTCCAGCCTTTAGTCGCATCGAAATCGATTTACTCGCACCCAAACCGTGATGCCTCAAAAACGCTACCCGACCGCCTCGCCGAATTCAAGTAAATTTTACGCGTTAACTAGATTTCTCGAGACGATTCCAACAGTACAATCCGCTTCGTCATCCGAGATTCAGAGAATTAATTACGGATTTTAACCGTAATTAAAATTTTGTAATCAAATTACGTTTTGCCCTTATTCCGTAAATTGAATTTCTTGTCTTACTTCATATATATATATATATATATATATATATATATATATATATATATAAATATATAATATATAGATATCTATATATAGATATTATATATAGATATATGTATATACATATCTATATATATATAGATGTATATAGATATATCTATATATTTATATATTTATATATATATATATATATATAAATCTATATATAACATTTATAGATAGATATCTATATATATAGATATGTATATATCTATATAGATATATCTATATAATATTTATATTTATATAGATATGTATATACATCTATATATATAGATATGTATATACATCTATATATATAGATATGTATATATATATATATATATATATATCTATATATATATATATATATATATATATATATATATATATATATATATATACATAATTATATAGATATATATATATATGCATATTTTATATAGATATATGTATATCTATATCTATATAGATATATATATATATATGTATTATATCTATATAGATATATCTATATACATCTATATATATGTAGATATCTATATATATATATATATATAGATATATAAATCTATATATATCTATATAGATATATTTCCATATATTATCTATATATATAGATATGTATATATCTATATAGATATATTTCTCTATATACATCTATATATAGATATGTATATATATATATATAGTTATCTATATATATATAAATATGTATATATCTATATATAAATCTATATATACTATCTATATATATAAATATGTATATATCTATATATATAAATAAACTTAGATTTCAATAACACTAACAAGCCTCGTAGGAAATGATTATTAATGTACTAGAATTAAATGTAATAACCATTAATTTAATTTCAAATTCTATCTTTAATATTCAAGTGTTATCGACGTTAGGTCATAAACCCTTATACTGAAATATAAAGATATTAATCACAGTAATCCACTATGTTTTATCCATTAGGTACCATAAACTATTTCATGTTTAATCTTAATATGAGTCTCAGTTTAACAATTAAATTAATTCTTATATTCATCAGTCCTTCCATTATTTATAATGACTGTAAAATAGTGTTTAGTAATATAATAATATCTAGACATTAATGTTACTAAAATTGAAATGTGATAAATCCATTAATTTAATTTTTTTAAAATTATCTTTAAATATGAGTATTGTCGACATTAATGCATAATCTCATTAAAATTTTGAAATTATTCTAGTTCCAATCTCATAAAAATCCGATCATGTTTATCTCTGCTGAGGCATTGGCATAATTATTTTATTATCGATCCTTATGGAGTCCACATGTTTCAAATTAATAAATTAATTTTAACATGCAACTATCTAATATTTTACATTAATTTATTAGGTTTCTAATAATAATATATCTAGACATTAATGTTGCTAAAATTGAATAAGATAACTATTTAATTTAATTTCAAAATTATCTTTCTTAGTATTAATGTATATCGGGTCATATAATCTTATTAAAATTTGAAATTATTTTAGTTCCAATCCCATAAAATTCGATCATGTCATTTTATTATTGGACCCTAATGGAGCCCGTAGGTTTCAAATTAATTAAATTAATTTTAACCTTCACTATTCAATATTTTACATTAATTCAACTAAATACTCTATAATAATATTATCTAGACAAAAACAAATATCATTATGCATATGTATATATCACATGATGAAATTATATGGCACCACCTATTCTAAGTAGCATGGCAAGCATACATCATATGTTATATCTATATAAAACAATTATAAGCAAAGAATAAATAATGGGCCCTTAATCCATGGTTTCCTAGAAAGAAAAAATAACAGCCCCCAATAGGCCAAGAACCCTAACTGATATCTAGCTCGTAATCCATCTTTCCATCTGGTCTTGAAATTCTTTAAATTATGGGCTAAGTTAGAATTAGTTTCTAGGGTTTTTAAGCCAAAAAACACAAAACTCTAACTAGTCCCTCATAGTTAAGCACCAAAATCGTGGACAATCACCGTACACAACTTTGATCATCACGATATTATATGAAGGTATATCACCACATGAGGAACCAACTAGCCAACATTTGTCCAAATTCGACGCGCCAAGCCCCCACGCACGCTAAAATCAAAAAGCAAAATCAAGTGTCAGTCACCGCACAAAGCTTGAATCATCATGAAATTTTTATAGAGTGGGATAGAACAACACTTAAGGAACATACTGGTCAAATTCGTCCAACCGAGACTACACACACCCCAAGCAACGTCCAAGCCAAAAACTAAAATCATCGCCATTCACCGCATTGCACTCGACACGAAATTTTATAAGGAGGTAGATCAATAAGAAAGGGATTAGCTACAAATTTGATTCCAACTAAGTTAGCACGTCCCTATGCACCCTTGGAAGCCAAGCGCGTGAGTCCTAGTCTCAACTAATTTATGCGACACGCAAGTACGTGTCTAGTCTTCCAATGACCCTTTTCCTCCCACCGACCCTCCTTTTTGTGTCCCCTACATGATTATGGTGTTGGGTTGCCAAACCGAGGCTTCGACCACACGAAAAACAATGAACAATAACATGCGCTTGTTCCACTTTGGATACTTATTATATAATTATCCAATAAATCCGACTTACATAGAATTGTCCAATAAATAAATAAATAAATCAATGAGGAATAATTTCCAATCTTATGATTAGCCTGCTACATACAAAAAAAAAAAAAAATACAATCAAATTTCTACCATGGATTAAGGCCAAAATAAAACATTCATCCATACAAAAATATAAATAACATGAAACATAAACCTAGCGTCATATAATCTAATTGTGATCAAATATACATGTAAAAATATAATGATTCGATTTTACCACACACATTGATTCAATCCAGTTCTGATACTAATTGTTGGGATCAATGTATAACGGAAGTCCGGATCATGATCGATAAGATATGTGATACACTAATGTCATCAGCTTAGGGTTTATTAACCCTCGCGCTGAACCTTCAAGCCATTCTAATTGCGATAAATCTAGGTGTAAAGCGCCTAATTGCCGAGACTAAAGGAGAGAACACACATGCATGTGTGTAAAGACCCATATGGAGAATATATCAAGGTCCTATGAAAGGGTCTATTTATATACCAAAATTTAACTCAGGTTACTTGTCAAACAAGCAACCAATCAGCACACCAAGCCACCTATATTGTATTCTATTTTTTTTTTATAATTAGAAATCCATTAGAGAGCAAGGAGACAACAAAGCCATGTAAAGCAATCTCTATCCGTTAGAAATCCATTGGAAAGTAAGGAGGCTAATAGGCCTATAGCAATCTCTATCCCGCTACAAAGATCGATAGATTTTCTCAGGAATAAGGTTTTTCGCATATTACAACCAAACTCTTGTTTTATTATCGCTTCTTATCTTAAATAATTATTAATAGACTATATCACTAATTAATTAGTCCGGGATCTAATGGTCCATGATTAATTTTGGCTCTTCATCAACGGATCATAGTGCTTTTAAAATGCAGTCCAACAATTTATTGTAAAAATTGAACTTAAATTGGGATAAAAATGTATATAAAGGGAAACCGTTTCTAAGATAACTTTTGTTTTTTTCCAAATAAGAAAATAAAAGATATATTTGATAACCAAAATTTTATTTCATTTTAATCTTACAAAAACTTTTAAATTATTTCAAATATATATTTTAAAAAATTTTAAAAATTTAATTCTATAAATATATATACAAAATAAGACACTTTATGTAAAAATTATTTCTAAACATATTTAAAATATTAAAACGAAATTAAAGTTTCTAATGGGATTTTTACTTCTTCTGAAAGTTTATGGTGTCGTTTTTTTTTTAATTAAGAATTCCAATTCCCAAACATAAACTTCCATTAATCATATTTGAATTGAATCTAATCCCCAAAAACAAAAACTAGTGAGTCGAATCGACCATATGAAACATCCTAGACAAAACAAAACGAAACAATCCAACAAATGCAAGAATTAAAACAAAATGTTCTTAAAAGCTAAAAAAGGAATTACAGATGGCAAGAAGACATTGGAGGAAGAAAAGGAATAATGCAAAGATGTAGATGGAATCGCCATGTGAGAGATCACTTGACATGGCCTTGTAAAGCATAAAAACTAATGGAAGCATGATTGTGTCAGAGACAAGAGTGTGCCTGTAAGGTCACAAGTAGTTTTGATTGAACCGTTTCTATTCCACGTGTCATTCTGGTATTGGTTAATGTCCATCTTGACATGACACATTATTAGCTCTATTTTTTTATTCCCACACCTAAGTGAGAGGATGTGGCCGCTGTAACCCGCCCACCGTAACATCACATTTGTATATCTGCTTTCCCACTTTAAAATTGGAGTTCTAGCAGAGTATTTAGGCTATTTAAAAAAAAAATTTTATCAAAATAAGTTGAAATTGAAAATAACATTTAAACTAATATACAAAAATTTATCATCTATTCTTTCAAAAATAAAAAAATTATCATCTATTTTAAAAAAAAATTTAAGCTAATACCGTATCATAGTCATTGATTATGACATTAATTTTAAAAAAATTTCAAAATATTTTAATACTATAATAAATAACTACAACATTAAGATAAAAAAAAATTCAATATTATATTAAAGAAGGCGGTATTATTATTTATGTACTAATTTTGGATATTATTTTTATTTTTAACCTATTTTAATAATTTTATTTTTCAAAATAAATTATATATGTCCAATACTTTAAAATGATGAGAAATTATGTTTTGAAGGTTAGATGAACCCTAGTTTATAGACCATTAAAAATTAAAGCCATTACTACATTTTTGAGAAGACAAAATGTTCATCTCCCCACTCAACACTCCCAATTTGCCATCTCCCTTCCACAAATGCCACTCTTTCCTATTTTTCACCCCAACTAACTCGCTTTCGATTTTTTTCTTTCCAAATTAGTGTCTAAATTTTTTTTTTTGGATTTTTTTGTGTAATAACTGGAATAAATTAAATCAACTTTTGATATATATCAATACATTTACCTATATTAATAAGTAATTTAATAAATATAAAACAATATTTTTTTCTATTCATAATAAAATTTATTTATAATATTAATAATTTTTCATATTTTAATCTTATTTTTATACTTTTATATTTTAATTTTTTAGTAAACCTAAAATTTAAAAAATAGAAATAAAACCTACAAGTTAAACTTTTTAAAGGTAAAAGTAATAAAAAAATCTTAACTATTTAACAAAAAATATTATTAATCATTTTAGTATTCAATTTTAAAAGTAATATTTGAAATCGAATAAAATTAAAACGTAATGTGTTATATAAACTAAAAATTAACAACACTAACAATTAAACGTACTTTAATTTATAATTGTTACTTAAATCTATATATGAAAATTATTGGAATTTTGTTTAAGGTTTTGATTTTTGAAATTGACTAGGTGGAATTGGCATCAAATGCCATATTGAGCACAAAAAAAGAACCTAAATCTTTTGTAGCTTTTAGGTCTTTTTTAATTTGATATTGAGTTTACAGAACATAACCTTAAGACCTTCTCTTTGACTCGCACTTATGAGATTCCATAAGCAGGGAGTCAAATCGATTGTTTCCTACATGTTTTTCTAAGTGGCTTCTTGAACTCGCTGCTGAAAGCCTTAGGAAGACCATAAGGAATCTTTCCTTCCAAAGAAGAAGCTCTAGCATCAGCTCTACCATCAAGGTTGCTAAGAACACATCATAATACCATTTAAGGTCACTTAGTACCCAGCATCTAAGTTTTTAGACTGTAAGTTCTTTCTCCATAAATGTCATTGGATCACCTATGAAGTGTTTGGTTATAAGATAAACCAATCTTAAGAGATCGAGTTTTGTTCTCCTTCCTCATTCAGAGACTTTTAAAATATGAAATCTTTCTTTTCACTTAGTAGTTTTCCCAAATTAAAGTTTTAATGTGCCATTGAAACTCGTGACTAATTGGACAAAGATTTCAATCATCCGTTCGCAAATGCAGTCGCCATTCTGCATTTGACGAAGCACAATGAAGATTTCATAGTTCAGAAAGAGCATCTATATTCCAAGAATAGATGTCATTAAGCATATAACTATTTTGTTTTAATGCTTTTCCTCAAATTGTAATCCGAGGAGTAGCCTTGATAAGTTTTTCGATCTTTGATGCCAAGTTTTAACTTGTTTATTTGTTCTTCTTTCTTGTTCAAGAATATCTTCAATAAGTTTTTCTTGGAACAATAGAATTTGTTTCTGATCCACTTAAGAAGTTTACTTGGCTTTGAACAAGAGGATCTTTTATCTCTATACCAGCTAATTTTTGGGTTAAAAGTCTTATTAGTTCATCATTATTTTTGTTACCTCCTAATTTGACGGGTTTTATAGGTTTGAATATAAGACTTTCTTGTTTTTCTTCCTTTTCTTCCTTTTCAGGTTTATAATTTTTTGTAGAACATTTACTTTCAATTCTATTTAATTGAGTAGAAAGTGTCTTAGAATTTGATTTGTACTATTTTGTCATCGAATGCCTTTATATCTTTCAGCACATTCTCGTTTTCACTTTTCAATCAATTTGTTTAAAAGGTGAGGCTATTATTTCTACACTCCTTGAGCCTTTTATTTTTATTTCTTCCAAAGGGGATGGGTCACTATCTCCTTTCGTAAGTAGTATTTGGGGTTCATCTCTCGGGAGCCACTCTCGATGAGTAAGATCACAAAGATCCCAGCTTCAGCTGCCTCCGTGTGCCAACTGACCATGAGCTAGGATAGCCATTCAGGGGCACTTCACTACCAACCGAGCAGTAGCCCGCCTGGTGCTGAACTACCTCGAATGGCATCTAAGCCTACGGTCCTGTACCGAGCCCACCTGAGGCGAAAGAAACTCCCGTGAGCCAGGGACAGCCTGCGGGACCACCCCTCACCGGGAGGCCGTGGGTGGGGCCCTTACAAAAACAAGGCGCCTTATATCACAGTCCTCACCCCGGCCCACCCGACGAGGGTCAAGTCCAATTCACGTGCTATCCCCCTCAGCTCACGGGTTTCTTTCGCCTCCGTGGCCCGAACCCGGACCATGAGCTTCTAGGGTACCCATTCGAGGTAGTTCCCACTACCAACTGGCTACAAATAGTGACTTGTCTTCTTAAATGAACCAAGGCAAAACGCAAGGCCATTTTTGATGCAAAGGAGCTTGGCCTGAGATTTTTAGAGAGAGAGAGTGCTTCTCTCTAGAATAACGGAAGATCCGACCGCTTCACGGCCTTCTGGGCGAAGGAAAAAGGTTCTACGCGCAAGCATGCGTGACTCGGGATCAGGTAGTTTCTTCAAACTCCTTGAGTGTGGATTTTTCCTACTTGCGTGTTATTCCCATTTTTAAGGGTTTTCCATGTTTCTACAGTTCAGGCCGTGAGGGGTCTTGATCTAGCCCCAAACTCAGGGACCGACTATTTGAATTTATTTGAGATTTTTTGTTAGGTCGTGACTGTCCAGAATGTTAGGGGCTGTTTGTGTGGAATTTGGCATTAAAATACATGTTTAGACACAGCCTGAATGTGGCCGCTCGACGGCCCAAAACAAGGGACCTAAGTGTTAGAATTTTGGGAGCCGATCAAAAATCAGACACCGTTATGGACCGTTATGGGTCCTTTGTACAATTTATTCACTAAATTATGCTTTGGTGTTTATGAGACCCAGAATAGGTAAGAAATCTTGGCTCCAAAAAGTAAACCAGATCGACATGTGGGCGCCTGCGGACAACCCCACTGCTGGTTTCGGACTGTTAAATCGCCCCGTCAGGTGAATTGGATAAAAATCATCCATGCTTGCATTTGACTTGTGTGAATTGAATGGATTGGTATGTAGAATTAATTGAGAGTTGGTCGATCAAAGAATTGTCAGTTAATGCCGAGGTGTTAGCAACAAAATGACGCAATTATATAGAATTAAATCAGGTTGTAAGCCATTGGTGATGATTATGATTTGCTCAAGTGAGTTAGATCAGTGATGATTGAAGTGTGGAATTACATGTGTGTAATTGTAGTTGATTGAAAATATGCATATTGTCATATTTGTAAATGGTTTTGAAATGGCATAATGCATTTTCATACGCAGACCTGCAACCTGTGAGTTAGGTGTGAGGCATGACAAGGTATTTTATAAAAACTAGACATGGTTGCAAAGGAATTTCAAAGGATGATATTCCTGGAGAATTGGTCGAGATGGGCCACCAGATCACTTCGATGAGGACTATGATCAAGCTTCGAAGCTCACCAACCAATCCAATTTCTGAGGGTAGTCTAATATTTTACCGAACATTTTGAGAAGGTATTTTCAAGAACAACTAAGTTTTGTTTTGAAACGATTATTTTCTCACACGGCTTAGGCAAGTGTGAGGAGTCTGGTGAGGACTCGTGACATGGGATGACATGGACATTCAAGCAGGATCACGCATTTACTGAAAGTGTGTGTTTAATTGGAGCACAGACCGCACTCTAAGCGGTGAGTGTACCCACTTGTGGCGACTTACCTGAAGCTTTAGCTCACCCCGCCTGGGACCCCTATTTTTCAGTACAAGGAGCGCCGAGAAGGACGACCATTTTGGAAGAAGCTGCACAGGGTTTGATGGTTCTTTTCTTGACAAACATGTATTAGAATCAGAGATTTAATATATGTTCAGATAAAACAAAAGCCAATCAACCATGTAATTATCAGAGATAATCGGAGAACAATATGATATGTGTTTAATGAGATTAGTTACGGCCCAAGTGGCCGCATTGATATATTGGATTGTTCGGGACAGGCATTTTGTGTATTGTATTCAAGTGTAGCCCCCGTACAAAGGAGACTCCGCCCGATTTTCTCGAAGTGGTGCTCAACCCGACATCCACTTGTATTCATGTCAAGGGTAGTCAACTGACCCCCTGGCTTTGGGCGTCACGCATTTGACTTCCATTCTTTTGGAATCATTTATTTGAGAAAAGGATATTTTATTTGATCTGTCGCATAAATATCAAAATATTGTGTGAGACCTCTAAAATCCATGTTTTCTAAGGAAGGATAAAATGGTAATTTTTATTGAAACTGAATTTTTCTAGATCTGGATGACCTAAACTAATTCACCGTTGAACTAATCTCGCGAAATCTTAAATTTCTGCCACGTCGATCTCTCGTCGAATCCCGAGAGACACTAATTTCACGCTTCTTCTCGAGGCACCTGAGGGTGCACACACTCGCACGCTTTGGGAGGCCCAGAGGCGACTGTCCAAAGGCGTATGCAATAAACTTGAGGTCAAGTGGGGCTCACTTGTGACACATGGCATGATGCCATTAGAGTGGATATCTCATGTAGATCAGATAAGGATAAGGGGGGTAATCCAAGGTGTCCAATGAAAATGGATACGTATGGCGCAGAGGACTTTCCTCTCACCAAGTCTTCCAAATCGGCTCGGGAGAGGGGAAGGAGAGAGGGAGAGACCAACCGAGAAAGGAGAGGAGGAAGAGAGGGGTTTTAGGAGAGAGAGGCTCCACCTTCTCTCTAAAATTCTGCCATCGGACCGTCGGGCTTCCGACGAGACAAGGAGCAAAGTCAGCCCCCACGGCAAGGACTACACGCTACACAGCTCGAGTTTGACAAACCCGTAAAAGGTAGGGTTTTTCTCCTACTTGCTTTACTCTTTACTTAAGGGTTATAATGAATGGGGATTTGTCGAGGCTCGATGGTTGCGGTTTCGCTCCAAAGATTTTGACCGAGTTAGAAATCCCTAGAGTGTTTCGATACCCAATGCATCGGCTCGGGGTGTTTTGCTTCGATTTATGCGCCATGTTATTACCATGAGAAAATAACATGTTTGTGTGGATGTTGTGCGCTCCAAGATCAACCATTGATAGTGTCTAGCCTAGAGCTAAGTTTATGTTGGCTATTATAAAACCTAATAACATGATGTATGGATTAAATTATGTTTAATATATGCATGAGTGATATATTAGCACATGTGTATTATGTTTGCGTGCCATTGCATCGCACTTAAAGTGAGTAATCCAAGAGGGAAATTCCACTCACCGGGCTTCTTTGCTCACCCCGCCGTGGGACTATTTTTTAGGCACCAAGACGCGCCTGTGATTAACGCTCCTGGGCCTTTACAGGCGAAGAAACCGCCAAGATGCTACTTTATCTGTAATTTTTGTTCTTTGTAAAATTCTCAAGCAAGAAACCCATTTTTCAGAGTACTGTAATTAAACACAATTGTAAATAACCATTTTTTGTATAAAATATATAATTGTGTTGAATGGATATACGGCCCAATCTGGGCCGGTTTATTACATGTACGTGCCTCAATGCATGTGAGAGACGTGGATTTCCTGTCAGATGGTAGTCAACTGGACACCCCGGATCACACAATGTGAACATTGGAATATTCATTTCCATTGTATTTCCATAGTTTGATACCATTGCTCTCTCTAAATTTCTTTGTTTCGAGATAATTTTGAGAAAAACCATTTGCTTTTTTTTCTTTATGTTCTTCGATTTTGCTTCTTTTCAAGTATTCTTTGTCTATTTCAACACATTTTCTCAATGCCATCATGTCGAGCTGAGAGGGCTCATCATCTGGGTGACATCATTTGAGAAAAATGTCGAGACCTATCTCGAGAGTTTTGAATGTTCGTCTGGCCCTTACATATTTTAACCGAATAGTATTGAATAGTCTACTTCTTCTAGATTTAAGCTCGACTGAACATTTGATCTTCTCGGAAGGAGTTCTAATTTCTAAATAAGAATTCAAGACCTTGCGTATCATGATCTTGTTAAGTTTTCTTTTCGCTCAAAATTAATTTGGAACATTTCCTTGTCCATCTTCTATTATGGATAAGAGTTTTGCTGTCTAATCGGTTTTGGAGCTAAGAGTTGCTTGAAATCTCCATTCCAGAGTGATCAGGTTAAACATTCCCATGGAATAGGCTTCGAATTATGACCGTTGAATTCTTTCTCATTCACACAATTCACTGCCGACCGCTATGACAAAAGGCAATTGGGATTAACTACCGGCGCCATTACTATAGTGATACCCGATACTATAAGTATATTTTCTCGACCTAGGATCCAGTCATAATTTTGAGTTTGAATGTTAGCAGCCTTTATGAATGCTTTTATCATTCATACGCCTAACTTCTAGATTCGATAACAGAAATACACCATTCAAACGATGTATTTGTTTCATTAATCCTAAAGGGAATCTCGAATTTGTTATGTCTTGCATCACGCTGCATATATACATATAGGTTTGTCTAACCCTAACCCGGTTAAGGGTTTGGCTGCTACCTGGATAGCTCCTATATGAAGAATTTTGAATTTTTCAATTCGTTTCTAGATCCTTAAGATTTAAAGTCTAATAGTTTCATCTTGTAACCTATTGAATGGTATTTTCAGAGATTTTGATTCTATAATCTTTTTTGAATTCAAAAGTTCCTATTTGTATAGTTCTTTAATATTTTGTTTGGCATTTCAATTCTTGATATACTGCTCCCAATCTTCTATAGAAACAGTAAAGTTTGTTTCAAATTGTCATGTTTTCAGATTTGTCTTAATTGTTCATCTATCCTGATGAACTAGTATTTGAACTAGACTACAAAATTTTTGATGAAATTTGATATTTCTATCCTTCTACGCGAATTGGGATTCTAACATTTAGGGACCACCAACGGACCACCTACCACACACGGCTTTACTACGAATTAACTGACACTGGTCGACTAACACTAACCGTGGAATCACAATTATTTTGAAAGAATACAAATACAAAATTAATCAAAAATTTTGCCATAACTTGGCTCTGATACCAATTCTCTACGTGACCTTGCAAACAATTTGAACATATATTTTTGAACAAGAATATTAAAATTTCAGCAGTAATAGTAAATTTGATTTCTTCAAAAGTACCTACGGCAAGTGTAACAACGTGGTTTCCTGCTTAAAACACCACTTAAGGTTCAGAGGTTTGAGGTTTCCACTGATATACTATATTTGAGTTGAATATATTTGAACAAACATGCAAACAAGATGCAATTTGAATCAAATAAAGAACAAAGATGAAATTTGAATTGAAATTTATCAACTTTTAAAACTTACAACTCACGCAAGCTTTTGATCAGAAAGCTTAGTGCTGTAAGTCGATACAAGGCTCTCAGAGCTTCTCTCTCTAAACTTATCCTGCCTAGCTAAGGAGACAACCCCTCCTTATATAGGAAATTTTGGATTTGAAATAAAACTTTGACGTCCACACAGTGGATCACATGTGACTTTTGAAGGGTCACATACTTTTTGAAGAGTCACCTGTCTCGCTAAAGAGTCACCCGCAGGTCAGCAATTTTGCTTTCTTCAAGTGAGCTTTGCTTCAAAGCGGGGACAAAATTTCACAATGCCTGGAATGATCTAAGATGCTATCACACCACTTCTCAGGGTCCAGATTTTCCATTCTTCATTAAATCAGTCAAGAAAGCATCCAAGAATTGGATTTCTTGGAATTTCTTGAAAGTCCGTATATTCCCTTCGAGGCAGCTTTCAAGATGTTGATATCATCCTTATCATCCTTACTCAAGGGGAGTGAAGGGGAGGCTGTAGTACATATCTTCATACTACCGGTGCTAAGGCCGTGGCCGCCATTGTATTACCTCGCCCCAGTCCGAGTCGAGTTTTGAAAGTGTCTCTGCCGCCATTGATTTGCTTGAGACAGCCCTGTAGTTTATTCAAGGAAATGAGTTTCGTTATCGGCCCGCAAAGGTTGGGACCAAACGTACTCTCGCTCAAGAAGAGGGCTTTTTCAAACTGGGCTACTTACCATTTTTTTTGACAAGATCAAAGCTTGGCTTCGTAGATTTTGAAAGTGGCCCACCATTTGATTTTTGAATTCCTAGCCAAAAACTTAGGAAACGGGTCGACGGGATCGATGGGTACACAAATCCCAATGTTAATCCAAGGATTCTTAATCGAGAACAAAGAAAAGTGAATAGCCATTTCCGTGAGGAAGCTCACGCTTGATTTGAAATAATCAAAACTTTCGTGATTTCGTGATTTAAAATATTCGGATTGGGGCCCCACAAGCAGCCATCATTCCTCAAACCACCTGGGAAAGTTTCAACTTTTTCATCCCGCTTAAAAAACCAAGAATGAGTTTTTACCGATACGAAAGTATGGTACTCAAGCATTTTTGTAGTCATAAAAACTGGGTGTGCCTGAGGATCAAATGTCTAGAAGTCTGTAAAAATATTTTCACCCCCAATCTTTTCATTAACGACTTTCAAATTTTGCATTTGAGGCAAAGTCATTACCCTCGTGGTTCATGACACGATATTCAACAGACCAGATCTACGAGTATGAATTCGTAGAATTTACTTCAAGTTTCTAGTATTTCTCTCGTTGGAAATGAAATACTTTCATTTTGAAAATCTGACCTCAATCTCACCTAAACCGATATATGATCGTCTCTAAAATTCAAGTAAATACTTTGTTCTTTTGTTTGGTATGCAAATTCCTTGCTGTGTTTGAAAGCAAGTGGTTATGGGTTTTCCTAAAACTTCAAACTATCTGCCTGAGGGCCTTTCATCGCATAAGAGGCTTTGAAGTGGTTTGATTGGATCCGCTTTTGCCTCGCTTCATTTTCCTAAAATTCCTGAAAGGAAATCGTGTAAAACATTTGAAGATCCTTGATAAATTCAATTTCAAAATCAAAATGATAAAATAGTTTGTTATCCGCAAAACTGCTTTGAAACTAAGTTTTGAACATCTTTTTGCAATATTTTCAAGGCTATAATCAACTCTTAAAAGAAATTCTTTGCTGAAAACATCACTTTGAAATTTTGAATGCATAAAACAATGGCTAAAATTTCTTTTAATCACACAATTCACCGTGGACCACTCCAAACACCCGAGTGAAATCTAACAATTGAAATTTTGTTTTGAAAATCTTGTTTTAAAATCCCACCATATCCTATATTGAGGCATCCTCGTCTCTATAATAGGAAAGGCTTCAGGGTGTAGGATTCCTAAACAAGGAAGTTCTTTAACCTGATTTTGACTTGCTCACCACCTCGGTATGTTCCTCGCACTAGCAAAGGATTTTTCTTAACCTTGAAATAAAGGCTTGATTAAAACTTAAGATTCGGGGTAAACTCAACATATATAGTTAAGGCTTCCTAAGAACCTTTAACTGTGTTTTATCTTTTGATTTCATCGTAGAAATTTGTTTGCAAAATCTATCGTTTCTCCTCTCGTATAGGCTCGATTTCTGCCTTGATGAATATCCGTGACGCCCAAAACCTTGGTCCGTTGACACCACAACTCGCTGAATGTAAGTGGAGGTCGGCTACCCGACGCCACTTTAGAAAATCCCGCAGTCTCCTTGTACCTGGGAGCCTCTACCCAAATACGTAACCCGTATAAAACCTGTCCTGCACCAATATAATCCCAAGGATAACAACATGGATAAACGGCCACTGGGCTCCATAAACAACATCCATCAACCATATATCAACCATGTCCCATAGTTCTAAGAGTAAGAACATTTTATACAACATATATCAAAATGTAGAGCCGAATACAAGGAAACCATCAAACCACATCCGCCTTTCTTCAAAACTCGACTCAGATGAGCCGTCCCTCGCACGCTCCCGCACTGCAAATAAGGGGGTCCCACGATGTGGTGAGCTAAAGCTCGCAGGAAAATCGCCCCAAGTGGGCCACTCACCACACCTAAGTGCAAGGCAATGTTCCACTTAACAACATTCAAGCAAATGCATGATCCTACTTGAATGTCTACATGACCAACTCAGATCCCGAGTCCTCACCGACTCTCTCACACTCGCCTAAGCCTTGTATGAGAATTAATATTTTATTAGTGGACAACCCTCCGATGTATATATATCAATTGGGCCGCTCCGACGATTGATATATATAAATTGTACGTGGACTACTCCTCCGATGAATATATATCAACTGGCCGTCCGCTCGGTTGATATATTATTTAGTTGGGGTGACTACCTCTCCGACCATTTTACATTATTAGACAACCCTCCGAACCATTTTCTAGACTTGTCTCACGCACTAACTCCTATGGTCCTAGGATGTTCCTGCAGCAGATGGAATGCATGTAAGCCGCCTAATACAATAAACCACATGCAAATATATATAAACATGAATATATTTACATAATTAAAATTAATCACACAAATGTTATGAAATTCATCATTTCAAACACCAAAATTAGCTCACTAGCTAATGTTCAAACACAAGCAATTCGATTCAATTATCTTAATCAAACCTAGATTTTCTCCCCAAAATACATTTTTTTGGGGCAATTCCTTTTCCTAGAAATAAGAAACCCTGTGGTTTTCTGCTTCTGGGCTTCTCAAACAATTTATCTGGCTCATATATAAACTCGCATCTCTGCGGCTTTCATTCCCGAATTCAAATCCATTCAACACACAATTCAAACCACAAAATCAACATTTTCATACCACATAAACGTGGAACAAATACGGTCGCCCATTTGGTTTTAAAAAATTAGACACTGGTCCCATACCTGACCGATCCAACCGCCCTAATGGCCTAAATCGACTAAACATTCGAAAACACTAAAACCGAGTCCACGCTGCAGCCCGCTCCGCTGTGATCGCTTTCTTTCCTTCTCACCTCGAAGTCCGCCAATCATTTGACAGAAGTAAACTTAGAGAGAAGCGCCCTCTCTCTAAAACTCTCTCAACGAAGCAAAA
The DNA here is from genome assembly GCA_016808115.1 of Tetrastigma voinierianum. NCBI lineage: Eukaryota > Viridiplantae > Streptophyta > Magnoliopsida > Vitales > Vitaceae > Tetrastigma > Tetrastigma voinierianum. The sequence goes on along the minus strand of JAEQBH010009619.1, from coordinate 9,520 downwards.
TACCGGACCGAAAATAATGGCTTCTCACTGCTGCTTGTCTGGGAGGGAGATGAAAGACTATTTACTCTTTTGTCTTTTATGACTTAAAAATCAAATCTCTAAATGACATGTATGTCCCTCTTTTACCAGATTTGATATTCTGCGACTACTCTCACTGGCCCATTTTCATCATTTATCTACTCATACCACTGGTGGTGCATGAGTATTGTTATATGTATTTAATCATCAAACTCACGACGCACCCTAAACGCATGCCTAAAACGCATATTAACACCCGATAATCATTCTCGTAAAATCACTTGAATTTTACGTATAACTAGATTTCGGAGACGATTCCAACGGCAATCCGCTTCATCATCCGAGGTCTAGAGAATTACACATTGCGAGCTTTTAACCTGTAATTACAATTCAGAATTAAAATTACGATTTTGCCCTTATTCCGTAAATTGGAATTTCAGTCTTACAATATCAAATCCTAAACCTAATATTTGTTTGGCAGAAAATAATTTAATTTTTGTTGCAGAGATTACTAAACCATTATCTCACAATTTTTGAAAATTTTTAAATGCTTGAATGCCTCCTAAATTGAATTCAAAAATATAGTTAACATCATCAATGTAAACAATAGAAAAATCAGTATCTATTGAATATTTCATTCATCATATTTTGAAATTCCGAAGGGTATTTTGAGACCAAACTAAGATCACATTCCATTCATAATGTCCAAATGGAACAATAAATGCAGTTTTGTATCTATCTTCTGGTTTAATCTGAATTTGCCAGAAACCAGATTTCATATCAAATTTTGAAAAATCAGTTGCGATTATAAATCCTTTTGAATTAAATCCTTTTATTAGGTATTGGATACCTAATCCATTGTAGGACTTATTCAAAGGGTTTATAATTAATCACTAACCTCGAGTTCCTCTTTCTAACTGTAGTTTTTCGACATAAAAAGCCGCACAACTCCATGGTGTGAATGACTCAGTCTTATAAGTTTTTTATTTAAGAGATCATTAACTTCTTTTTTGCAATATTCAAGGAGTTCAGACTCATTTGGACAGGTCTAGTTTTTGTAGGAATTCTGTTTTTCGTGAGAAATCTTTTCATATGGTAAAGAAACTATATGTCGTTTTCTATTCCAAATGCATTTGGGTATAGAAGAACAATGATTTTGCTCTATTTGTTTTTTTGATATTTTTTATTCTTATTTGAATTTGTTCACTCGTAAATTTTCTTCGGCTTTCTTATATTGTATTTCTTTCTCAGCACTTACATGTTTTGTTTTTACAAGTAGAAATAAAATCTGAACTTGATTTATTTCTTTAACTTCGATACTCTTATAAATTCAAAAGAATTTCTTGACCATTATATTTAGCTTTTAACTCTTTATTAATAATTTGAAAAGGATGTGCTGTGTTAGGAAAGAGTTCAAAAACAATTTGATGATTTATATTTGACTAGTAAGAATGAAGTTTTAATACAAATACCATTTTTGCAATATGACCTTGTGGTATTTTGTATTGAACCTTCAAAATGATCATTACTAGCGCTGATAATATTTGAGATGTTTCTTACAAAATATACGTAGGGATTAATCCTTTCCCGTATACAATTCTAAATCGCCTCCCGAATCACTCAGCTATAAAACTTCTTTGTAATCGGATTGATTCTCAAAGTTATCTTTGTATACCATCTCTGTTTTTGTACTATAGTCATACTATACAAAAGTTTCAACTTCTTCATTTGTTTCTTCAAGTAAATCTTCTTTTCGATTTCTAAGTTGGTTATTCTTTCTCCTAGGTTTTGTGTACAATTTTTTAATTCATTTATTCGAATTTTTATTTGTTTTACTTCTTCCCGCAAATCTTCAAGTCAGTAGGTTCCTGCTTTTTATAATATTGAAACATATCTTTCATTTCCTGATAATTGAGAGATTTATTTTAGGCTTTGGTTTGAATTTTGCTGTTCTAAAACCTTCTTATATATTTTGCTTAGTCTCTTTGTCTTCTATCTCGATCAATCATTTCAAGAAGTAATTCTTGATCAAACAAGTAACATATTTATTCGACATACAATTTTCATTTTCAATTTCTTTTCATTTTCGTAATTTGTCTGAGATTTATCGGGCCTAAAGACGCATATTATTCTAATAATAACTTTCTTCTTTATCTCGATAAAACACTTACCTTTGTTTTTACAAATTAGCTATAAGGACCCTTTTGACCACATTTGAAACATCTAACCTCTTTTTATGATGTTTTTATTTTGTTTATTCTCAGGTTTTTTGATTTAAATTTTTTATCTTTAAATCTTTTGAATTTTTATAAGGTAATTCCTATATTTTAAATCTGAATAGTAGATGAATAGTCTACTTTTCTAGATTTCAAGTTTGACCTAACATTTGATCTTCTCCTCGGAAGGAGTTCTAATTTCTAAATAAGAATTAGAAGAATCTTGCAGAATATGATCTTGTTAAGTTTTTTTCTCGCTCAAATTAATTTGAAATATTTCCTTATCCATCTTCTATTATGGATAAGAGTTTTGGTTGTTCAATTCCGCTTTTGACTATATATATATATATATTGATATATACATATCTATATAGATATATAGATATCTATATATATATATATATATATATATATATATATATATCTATATATATATATATATAGATATATAAATTTATATATAGATATCTATATATATAGATATCTATATATATAGATATTATTTTTATATAGATATCTATATATCTATATAGATATGTATATATATATATATATCTATTATATATATATATTATTATCTATACATATCTATATATATATATATACATAATCTTATATATATATATAGATATATAAATTATATATCTATATATATATATATATATATATATATATATATATATATATATATATATATATATAAATCTAAAATCTATATATCTATATATATATATATATATATATATAGATATAAAATCTATATAGATATCTATATATATAAATCTAAAAATCTATATATCTATATATATAAATTCTATATATATAAATCTATATATAGATATCTATATATATAAATCTATATATAGATGTATATACATATCTATATATATAGATGTATATAGATATATCTATATAGATATATATACATATCTATATATATATATATATGTCTATATCTATATATATAGATATGTATATATATCTATATAGATATATCTATATATTATCTATATATATATATATATATATATATATATATATATATATATATATATATATATATAGATTATATATTCATATAAATCTATATAGATATATAGATATTTATATATAAGTAAATATATATATATATAGATATCTATATATATAGATATGTATATATCTATATAGATATAGCCTATATATATATATATATATATAGTATATATATATATATATATATATATATAGATATGTATATACATATATATATATATATATATATATATAGATATTTATATATATAGATATATACATATTTATATATATAGATAACTATATATATATATATATATATATATATAAATATGTATATATAGTTATCTATATATATATAAATATGTATATATATTTATATATATATATATATATATATATATATATATATATATATATATATACTTGTAACTGGGGTCCTGTTGATTTCGTTAACTCGGGAATACTGTAGGATAAAATGTGTTACCCGACGCCACTTCAAAATCGGGGCAGAGTCCTTGCACGTGAGCCCACCCAAATACAATTCTGTAACAACCCGCATATCCTCGCCCTTAAACAGTCCCAACATACGCAATATAATCCCAACATGAGTAAAATTGCTCTCTCGGGCTCATAAACCAATACTCATAAGATCAATTATCATAACTATTCTTCAATTATCTCCCAATAATTCAATACTTGATAACACTTTTTATATAAACATATATTGTGGTTCCATAAATTCTAATACATGTTATGTCCCACATCAGCCACAAACCGCTTCTTCAAAATCAACCTCAATGAGTCGCCTCTGAAGGCTCTCTCAGACCTGAAATAAGGTCCCACGACAGGTGAGCTAAAGCCTGCAGGAGAATCACCCAAGTGGGCTATCACCACCAAGTGCAAAGGTACGTCTTGGCAAACACACACCAAGTAAATACAGATCCACTTTAGGTCAGTCTACATGTCATCCCCATGTCACGAGTCCTCACCGACTCACTCACACTTGCCTAAGCTAAGGTATGAAAATAATCATTCAAAACAAACCCACACTCTTGAAAGCACTCAACAAATGTTCGTAAAATAAATGGACTACCCTCCGAGGTGAATTGTTGCTGAGCTCCTCAAAATCGCCTCATGGTCCTCATCCGAAATGACTGGTCAGCTCCATCTCAACCTAATTCCCGAATATCATCCTGAAATTCCTTTCGCAACCATATCCGTTTTTATAAAAATACCTGTCATGCACTCACACCTTCTAACTCTCCTAGGTTACCCATCTGCATATGAAAATGCATTATGCTACTAAAACCATTTACACAATATGACATATATATTTAACTAAACACAATTACACGCATGTAATTCAATGATATCAACCATCACTCCAAATTAAATTTCACTGAAAGCAAATCATACTTCATCTCCACGGTTTCCATGCCTGCCACTATATTCCATATAATCGAAAGCAAATCGCCACTCTTTTTTTTATTCCCAATGGCTCATACATACACAATTATATTCCATATAATTAGCACTCATGTTAATCTCTCATTAAGCATTAACTCATTGATTTCACACCACACCAAATCAAGCTCTACTCATTTCATACAATTTCATACCAAAACACATGGACAATTTCAGCCCCTTTATCACAAACCCGGATCGTTTATACCCCAAAATCAGATGCAAGTGGGCCGGTCCACTGCAGCCCATTACCTTCCTACACCTGCTCCTCTTGGTGGAACCGATTTCCATTCCCAATTCCGGGTCTCCCAATCACGACAAAGCACCTTGCTCAATAAATTATCACAAAACACCCCACCCGCCCCAAACAGGGAAGTGGTCAGCCCACGCAGCCCACTCATCCTACATCAGCCCACTCTTGAAACCTATTTGCTAGCTATTCCCTGCCTCATGCATACCAACATAGAATTTAATACACAATCTCTAACACAACAGCCCACAACAGTTTCTGGACTGTCACAGACAGCCCAAAAATCTCCAAAATTTCACACTCGTCCCATGTTCGGGCTCATCCTACGCCATTCCCTACTTCCATACAAATACATGATTTAGCAAAAATTCCTGAATTTAAGACGAAACAGTTCCCTGAATTTCAAGCAGCCTCACTTGATTTTCTATGAGAGAAATCATCAAGAAATTTCCTAATACTGTCTCATGTTCGGGACCGATAATGCCACTCTTGCCAAACTAACAAACATTTAAGTCCCTTAAAATGGGACAAAACGCAGGAGAGGTCTCTGCTGTCAGCATCCGCTGTATCGCCTCGCTGCAGGTCGTTTTCTCTCCCTTCCCTTGCCCGCCGAAATCCAATCCATCCGATCATGAGATAACCTAGAGAGAAGGAGGACCTCTCACTTAAAATTGTCATTGAAGCCCACTCACATCACCAACAATGCCCTTCACGTTTTGCCTGGTGTTAAGTGAGAAAGAACACTGTTTGGGCCTTGTCTCCAGTCACCAAAAACTACTCTCATATCAGCTCATTATGTCCTCTTCGTTCATATTACATTCGAAGATTACCTCTGGCCGTCCATTTTCATACTTTCACTCATACACTTACGTTACATTTGTTAGAGAAGAATGCATTCGGGTGCCCGATGACGCACTTGGCCTGGGATGCCCTAATCAGTCGACCCGATCGCCCGAAACATTAATAGCAACCAGATTTCCGCATCTCAACGTACAACTGTTATCATCCGATCAGATGATTATTGATTTCTTAAATCATACTATACTTTAATTTAGTCTCATATTTATCTTTATTCTGCAATTAATTTCTTTGGGCTTTACACATATATATATATATATATATATATATATATATATATATATATATATATATATATATAGATATATATAAATCTATATATATTCATATATATATATATATATTCTATATAGATTTATATATATTCTATATATATCTATATGTATTTATATATATATATGCTTTCTATTCTATATATATAAATATAATATTATTTAGTTATACATAAATCTATATATGTATATCTTCAGAAGACTCCAGAAATTCCAATTTATAATAAGGGCAAAATCGTAATTTTAATTTATAAAATTTTGTACTGGCTAATGTTAAAAACTTAATAATTCTCTTAATCTTATTTACAAACGGATTGCACCTGTTGAATCATCTCACAAATCATGAACGAAAATTTGTAATTTGTCTAAGACACTGGAGTTCAAGACGTCGAGAATGCTAGTTTTTCAGGTCGTAAATCGTTTTCATGAACAGTTTATATAATGATAGTACTATGTACCATAAATGGTATGAGTAGAGAAATGATGAAATAATTACCATATATACAAAATCAACCGAGAAAGAGGGATTATAAAGGTCATAATCAAATCTTAAGTTATACTAAATGACATAATAGGGAATAGCTCCTCCTTCTACATTAGGCCAAAAGGAAAATCAGAGTTTACTAGTGGAGATGCAGTGGCTCAATGGAGCTTTTCTTGTAGAGAAGGTCTTCCTTCCTCTCTAGAAATACACTGACCCGACCGCTGGGATTTCACTTTACAAGAAGGGAAACGCTCTACGCGGAAAGCAAAGCTACGCATGGACCCCCTAAGATAGTTTTTGGCCAACCCAAGAGGTAGGATTTTCTCACTACTTGTGTTTTATCTCCCATTTTTATGGGTTTTCATGTTTTTGCGAGTTGATTTGAGGGGTTAGTAGACGGGTCCCAAAACATGGACCGAATCTAAACTTTCTTAGATTTTGTCACGTGATTCGCCTAACTGGGCGGCCGTTCAGGTGGAATGGTATTGTCGCATGCTCGAGATGATAAAGGCCGGAATGGGCCGATCACCCTGTCACGGACCGGCGTTAATTCGGGTTTACTGGGCAATTCAGAATCGCTACTACCTCCGCAGGTCTTTTCGTATAATTTATTCAATAAATTATGCTGCGTTTAGAGACCTAATGGGTAAGAAATTCGCCCAAAAAGTGAAACCGAGATTGATGTTTAGCTATCAGAAACATCACTGGGTTTCCTGATCATAAAAAACAAATTCCTTGAATGTGAGAAATGGGGCCATAAATGTCGATGTGTTTGTATGGATCGGGGCCTGAATGGCCATGATCGCTGGGTTCACAAGGCAACCATGATTTGTGATTTTCAGAATATTAATCCGAGGGTTTCAATTATTCTAATAATACCAATAATATATTTTAAATTATGTTATTAAGTAATTCAACTGAATGTTTGGTATCAACATTAGCCCAAGAGAGCTAATTTACATGTGAAACATAATTACATAACATGTTTGTGTGATTTAATTTTTAAAAGTATATTCATATTTATATATTTGCATGTGAGTAAGACCTGACTGAACCGGCATACACGCATTCCATATAATCGAACATCCTAGATGACAGGAGTTAGTATGAGATGAGTCTGGGAGGAAAGTGGTTCTGAGGGTAGTCTAAAAAATATTAAAATGATCTGAGGGTAGTCCAAACTAAATACTATACTCAAACTAATTCTTATTTTTCCAAATGATATTTATATTCATCTAGAGGGCAGTCCTAATAACCAAATAATATATCACCTCGCTTCTGATGCCCAAATGGATATATATCTCACTTGAGGGTAGTCCACAAACAATTAATATGAGTATCAATCGCCTGAGCGGCCCAATTGATAGATATATTCACCTGAGGCTGCCCACCTAATAAAACTGATACTCCTCATAGCCGAGGCTTAGGCGTAGTGAGAGAGCCAGAGACCTCTTATCCAGTTAGTCATATATCTAAGTAGGATCACAATAAGAATGTTTGTTTAATTTGGAAACATCAGACCGCACTGGGGTGCGTAGTACCACTAGTGGCGCATTCTCCCACTCGAGCTTTAGCTCACCCCCTGTCATGGGATCCCCTTTTACAAAAGTACGTGGAGCGTATGAGACTCGCTCATCCTAGAGACCGGATTAGAAGCAGTGCCGATCGTGGCTTCATTTCACCGATATTCACACGTATTAATCTTTCCACTTTACGAGTACGCCATAAGAGCAAAACGTTTGAACTCTCGTGAATCATTGGCATAGGTCAATTCATGAGTTGTATGCACATGAGTATCGTCAGGCCCAAGTACGACATCATGTGGATTTGATCTCGGATATATTGAATATATTAATCGTCAGACATGTCACAGGTATTTAATCGTAGAGCTCCCGCATGTGCCAAAGACCCGCCCGATTTTCTAAAGTGGCTACTGCAACCCGACTCCACTCGTATTCCGCTGCCGACGTAGTCAACGGACTCTGCTGGGGCGTCATATCGAGATATATATAAATCTATATATATATAGATGCTATAGATATATCTATATAGATATTTATATATAGATATATATATATTTATATATATATATATATATATATATATATATATATATATATATATATATATATATATATATATATATATATATATCAGAGACCCCTAAAATCCTGTATTTCCTAAGGAAGGATAGAACGGTACTCTGGGTCAAAACTGAATTTTCTTAGATTTCGGATGACGAAATCCGACTCTCCGTCGAACTCGTCTCGAATTTAGCTACCACGACTTCAAGTAGATTCTGAGGTGGCTCCGATTCTCACGCTTTCAGCGGGGTGTAGACACAAATGGCAAGGTTAGGAATGCCACATGCCACACCAAGAGAGTGACACTTGGTATGGAAAGAATGGCCTACAATTAGCCATGTGGGAAGGATCCCATGGCCTACATCAGCCATGTAAGGGTGATTGGCAAAGAAGAAAACCAAATGGGAAATGAAATAAAGAAAAGGAAATGAAAACGCTGTGTGGGAGAAGGAAAACAAAATATCCAAAGAGCCATTTTCTGCTTATTTTGTAGAGAAAGTCTCGGCTTCTCTTACATTCACGACGATCTGACCGTCTACTTCGCTTCCAACGTTAGAAGAGGCAGCCAGTCTACACGAGGGCCACGTGTGAGCACTGGGATTCGGGAGTTCGACAAACTCCGAGAATGTAGGGTTTTTCTCCTACTTGCTTTACTTTCGCAAGGGCTTTGTAATGGATAGGGATTTGTTGAGGCCCTCGATGGCGGGTTTCGCCCAAAGCTGGACCGAGTTAAGAAATCCAGGAGTGTTTCTGATAGTCCACTGACCGCTTCAGGTGATCAGGTGATGTGTGTTGTTGCCAAGGAGAAATAAATACGCCGATTGTGATGTCAGAGGCGCTTCCAAGATGGACTGGCC